>SNQJ01S0152461.1:0-22916 GCA_010110895.2 Picea sitchensis | reverse complement strand
GAAAAGGGAAAAGAAAGCATCAAGCACATGTGGCAGAGGAAGAGGAATCTCCTCCCTCAACGAAAGCTTTAGTAGAAATTGAGAAATATGTACTTTAAGTTGAAGATAGTTGATATGAAGAAAGATAGCAAATGGTGGAGTCCGTGGAGCCTCCCCACACAAAAACAAAAGATAAGTATTCATGTTTATTTTTAGTATCTTGTTTACTTTAATAATTTATCATTACAAGTTAGATTTTTGTGAGAATGTTAATTAACCTCATTTTATTTCAGTGTCTATGCAGATTTATCAAAGAAGAGGATAAAGAGAGAGAAAATATTTATTTCGGGTATGATCACTCACGATACTGACAAAAGCATGTGTTTAGCTATGACAGTAATGGAAAATTTGGTAATTTCATAGCTAGAGTGAAAAAGAATTCAAAAGTCTTATTCATGATTAGGGTTTCAGATGTGTACATGGTTGAACAAGTTTTTCTTAAGAAAATATGTGTACTACTCTGATAGAAATCATATAGTTTTATTTGATTACTGCGTATTGTTACTGACTGATTGGCTAAGTGACATATCTCAGAAAGTGTAAGTAAGTTTACAGGTCTTGGAAGAAAGAAATTATGCCTTGACTTGCAGAATTTAGAATAACATGATAAGGACTTATGATATGGTGACAATCAGTAAGAACCAGACAATATCCAATTTTTATATAGGATCAGGAGGCTGCTAAAGATGCAAAAAATAAATGTTCAAGATGCAGAGAAAGATGGATACTCAGATATAGTTGATGAGATGAAGGTAACTGCAGGTTGCTCCAGTACCGTTCTTATAGATGTAGAGGGAGCAGGTTGATCCAGTATGAAGTAAGAAAGAAAGAAATGTTCAAACTCAATAAGGCACCCAAGATATTACAGAAGAGACCTTCATAGAGAAGGAATAATAAATCCCACAGGTAGACATTCATAGAGAAGTAAAAGGAAGATACCTTCGTAGAGAAGGAAGAGACCTTTGTAGAGAAGGGGAATGCAAAATTTTCTAAGGTTGGCCTTTTTCCAAGTGTTGAGTTTTGGATACTCTAGGGGGCATGCTAGAATACCCTTGTAGAGAGGGGTGTGACCACCCTTGTAGAGAGGAGTGTGAATGTTTCTCCAAGGGGAAGAGGGAATATACTATCCTATGGACAAGGATTGAGTATCCTGGAACACAAAACTTAACCATGTGGAATGGTTAGTTGGCTCTTGAGGTTTGTGTCGTGATCCTGCGTGGATCATGGAAATGGAGTCTAGTCTTTCCCAGGCTAGCATCTTAGCTTGTCTAGTTCATGTGGGATGACTAGGAGTGAAGCTATGGTAGTAGTCCTCCCTAGTGGATGGGTGAGATAGATGACTACAAGAGAAGGGAGAACATAAAAGGAATGGAAAAAATCATATGATATCTTTTGTGTGAAGATAAGGTATATTCTATGTGAAGATAAGATATATTATGTGTGAATATGAAACAAATAAAGAGTATCTTCTACGCGAATATAAAAAGAACAAAACCTCTTTAATATGGATTCATGGAGAACCAGTGAGTGATCGTGATGCCAGATGACCAAGTGGATTATGTTGATGCCTCTTGTTATCCAGTTGATGTTGTTACCCAACTGATGATATTTCCCAAATGATGTTTTCCAATTGATGATGATTATCCAGTTGATGATATGTCCCAGATGATGTTGTCCAGTTGATGATGATTATCCAGTTGATGATATTTCCCATATGATATTGTTCATTTGATGATGACATCTAGTGACCTATCAAATGAATATCCTTCTTGTTAAGAGGGAGTGACTGATGATATTGATGATGAGAAAAACTTTCAATGATTTATAGATGTGCTATTCAGTGTTCCAGATGATGTTGATGTTGTTTCCATTTCTCTATCTCCTGATGATGTTGATGTTGTTTCCCTTTCTCTATCTCCTGATGATGTTGTAGAATACCCTTCTTGTTAAGAGGGAGTGTTGAAATATTGTAACTTCAAAGAGTATTCTATTTATTATTCATTAGATCAATCCCTTTTGTGGATTGATCATGTCGGGAATTGTAATTGACCAAATCTCCTTTTGTGGATTGGTCAAACCCTAATTGTAATATTCAAATTAAGAAGTCGGCCCTCAGGAAAATTAAAGTGGTTCTAACCACCCAAAAAGACAAGTCGACCCTGCTAGTGAAGAGACACATCCTTTTAGCGCTTGCCAGTTTGTATAAAAAAAGGAAGCCAACACCTCATTTGTTCACTCACTCAACTCACTCATCTAATGCGCAAGTATTGAAGGAAGCTGTAGTTAACAGTTGTCAGAAGAAAGAAGAGAGAGATGCACATTGCTTGGGAGAGGATATTCTCTAGTGTTTGGTTTATTTTCTTGGCATTGGATTGGCTATGGTTATTTGATTATTTTCTGGTCTAGCATCATGGTAGTTTGTCTCTCATAGAGAGAGTTATTTTGGTACTGTACTTGGTTATTGAATCTATATTAAAGAAGTTTTGTTGGGTTTTCTTCCCTGTGAGGGTTTCCTGGGATAAATGATGTGTATCTTGTGATTGTGTTTCTCTCAGTGATCCTACCTATGCTATTGTTATCTAGTAAATTGAAAAAAAACCTAATGATCATGAGGTAATTCCTAACAAAACAACCTTCAAGACAAGGTATGGTAACTATGAATTTGTGGTGGTGCCATTTGGACTAACCAATGCCCCCGCCACTTTTATGTGCTTGATGAACAATGTACTCAACAAATTCCTAGATATATTTGTATTGGTTTTCATTGATGATATCTTAATCTACTCCAAGAACAAAGAAGAGAATTAAGAAGATCTTAGACTTGTAATTCAAGTACTAAGAGAGCATCAATTCTACACTAATCTTAGCAAGTGTGACTTTTTCCAGAAGAAAGTAAATTACTTGGGCCATGCTATTTCTGAAGAAGGGGTGGCAGTAGACCCTGACAAGATCAGAGCTATTATGGAGTGGCCTACCCTAAATGATGTATCTAATATCATATCCTTTATGGGCTTAGCATGATATTATATAAGGTTCATAAAAGTATTTTCCAATATTGGTTGTCCAATCACCGCCCTCCAGAAAAAAGGGGGTTAAACTAACTTGGACATCAGAATACGAAGAAAGATTTCAGGAACTGAAATACCTTCTGACCCATGCACCCGTGCTGAATATTGGAGACCCTGATAATGAATTCCTCGTGTGTACAGTTGCCTGCAAGGAAGGACTTGGTGGAGTCCTTATGAAAGAGGGATGTGTAAGTTGTTACGCATCTAGGAAATGGAATTAACATGAAATCAATTATGTGACCCATGATCTAGAGTTGGCTGCCATAGTGCATGCTTTAAAATTGTGGAGGCATTACCTCCTGGGTAGGATATTTGTACTTATGATAGACCACTGTCTTATGACAGACCACTGTCTTATGACAAACCATTATAAATTAAAAAGAAACCTAGTGATCATGAGGTAATCTATAGGATAATACTCGCTCCCATAGTACATGCACATTATGTTTTCCATGTTTCATTATTGAAGAAATATGTACACGATTCTAATCATATAATTGGATGGTCTGTGATCCAGGTGGAGCTAGAGGGAGAATTCCTACCAGAACCTCCATGCATACTAGACATGAAGGAAACCTCACTCAGGAACTGAACCATTGCACAGGTCAAGGTGTAGTGGAAACACTTTGGACCAGATGAGTCTACGTGGGAAATTGAGGATGCCATGAGACAAACATATCCAATTTTGTTTACTTTTGTATATACATAGCATGTTGACAGATAGAACATTGAGGATCGTGTTCCTTTACGAGGGAGGGAATTGTAACACCCTATTTCCCCCAGTTTGTAAATATAACTATATTGTCCAAGAAACTATGGCAAACTCAAATGTGTGAATGTTTGATTTGATGAACCTTTGTATGAAAGGTTGATGAATGTAAATTATGTTATTTTAATAGAAAATGGATAAGTGTTGTATGAATGCTAGAAAGGGGATGTGCTAAGAGAGAC
Source organism: Picea sitchensis (assembly GCA_010110895.2). NCBI lineage: Eukaryota > Viridiplantae > Streptophyta > Pinopsida > Pinales > Pinaceae > Picea > Picea sitchensis. The sequence goes on along the minus strand of SNQJ01S0152461.1, from coordinate 18,858 downwards.
CACAATTTCTCTGAAAGCGATGGTGGAGGGGACCAGGAATGGTTGCATTAACCTCCATCGAACCAATACTTTTATAGATTTAATTTCTCAATATCAGAACAACCCTCTGACCTAGGAATGAATGTCAGTCAGGTTGGTAGGTGTGAAGACCTCCTTAAGAGTTAATGAGGGGATGGGGAAGACTGCCCATCTGTAAGGCTTCTAGACCTGAACACAGACTGGGAATTCGGGCCAAACAATATTGTTGAGAAAGGTAAGAAAGGAAGGCGTGGTGGACAGGGGGAGGAGGACCTGTGAAGAGTGAAGAGATGAGAGACTGAGCTCTCAAATTCAAGGAAGAACTGTGAAAATACTGTGTCCTGATCGCAGGAAATAGAGAATGAGTCAGGAGAAGGACAACAACCATCATCCCTATCTATTTATGTGTTGGAAGAATAAATTCAATCTCAAAGCATCGTGGTCTAGCTCGGGGGTGGCTAGTGGTAAATCCATTAGGAGTGATTGAGCCTATGGTTGGGTGGAAATGGGCACCCCTTCCCACAATCACTTCATGTTATCTAGTTCTGATAAGTGTTTTCATACTCTATGCGTTAAATTGGGAATTAATGGTTGCTAGAAGAGTTATTGGGTCTATCTCTGAGAAGTGACATTGACTTCTCGATAAAACTTGCACCAGGAGCAGTGCCAGTGTCTAGGACACCCTATAGGATGAGTACACCTGAGTTGGTTGAGATCAAGCTAAAACTAAGGTAAATGATGGACAAAGGCTACATCCGGACCAGTGTGTCTCCTTGGGGAGCACCAGCCTTGTTTATGAAAAAGAAAAATGGCATGCTCCAACTGTGCATAGATTATAGGCAACTCAATAAGTCAATCCTAAAGAACAAGAATAAGAATAATTAGGGGGTGGTTCCATTTTCTCAAAGATTGAATTGAGGTCTGGATATCATCAAGTATGAATCAGGGATGAAGACATCCACAAAATGACCTCCAGAACAAGGTATGGTCACTATGAAGTTGCGGTGGCGTTATTTGGACTAACCAATTCCCCCTCCAATTTTATGTGCTTGATGAACAATGTACTCAACAAATTACTAGACAGATTTGTATTGGTTTTCATTGATGAAATATTAATCTACTCCAAGAACATAGAAGAGCATGAAGAACATCTTAGACTTGTACTTCAAGTACTAAGAGAGCATCAACTCTATGCTAAGTTTTTCAAGTGTGACTTTTTCCATAAGAAAGTACATTACTTGGGCCATGTTATTTCTGAAGAAGGGGTGGCATTAGACCCTGACAAGATCATATCTATTATGGAGTGGCCTACCCCAAAGGATATATCTGATATCATATCCTTTATGGGCTTAGCAGGATATTATAGAAGGTTCATAAAAGTTTTTTCCAAGATTTTTTGTCCAATCACTGCCCTCCAGAAAAAAAGGGGTTAAATTCACTTGGACATCAGAATCCAAAGAAATGTTTCAGGAACTGAAATACTTTCTGACCCATGCACCTGTGCTTAATATTGCAGACCCTGATAAGGACTTCCTCGTGTGTACTGATCCCTGCAAGGAAGGACTTGGAGGAGTCCTTATGCAATAGGGACTTGTAATTTTCTATGCATCCAGGAAATTGAATGAGAATGAAATCAATTATGTGACCCATGATCTAGAGTTGGCTTCCATAGTGCATGCTTTAAAAATGTGGAGGCATTACCTCCTGGGTAGGAGATTTGTACTTATGACAAGACATTGTAGGTTGAGGCACCTTTTTGATAAACCAAAACTCAATGCTAGACAAGCTAGGTGGATGGCTCTCCTTAGTGCAGAGTTTGATTTCGAAATAAACCACATCAAAGGGAAGGAAAATAGGGTGGTTGATGCCCTTAGGAGAAGTGTGAAAATGATTCACCTGGAAGAAGTAAGCACCTATGAAACAAATGTTAGGGAAAGAATCAGGAATGCACAAGAAACATATGAATTCTTCAATATCGTGACCTGATACCTAAGGTAAGAGTCTACAGGGATAAAGTATGAAGTCTATCAGATGCTCGATGAAGGCTTGCTAACCTACATAAACAGATTGTATATTCCAAGTTTTGATGACTTGAAGAGGTTCATAATGGATGAACTACACAAGAGACCATATACTGTTCACCCAGGATATCAAAAAATGATCATGACCACTAGGAAAAAAATCTATAATCTTGGACTGAAAAAGGACATAGTCGACTATCTAGCTAAGTGCCTAGAATTCCAACAAGTTAAGGCAGAACACCAACACCCAACAGGGTTTTTACATCCTCTACCAATTCTAGAATGGAAATGGGAAACCATTTCCATGGATTTCATCACCGGATTACCAAGATCGACTAAGAAGAATGATGCCATCATGGTAGTGGTGGAAAAATTGAGCAAGTCCGCTCACTTTGTTCTTGTCAAGTCGACTTGCAGGACAATAGATATTGCCAACATATTCATGAATGATATATTCATACTACATGGCATTCCTAGAGAGATTGTATCTGACAGAGACACAAAATTCACTTCAAGAGTTTGGAAATACTTGATGGCTGGTCTTGAGACTAAATTTTTTTTTAGCATAACCTATCACCCCCAAAATGATGGACAGACAGAAAGAGTAAACCAAATATTAGAAGACATGTTAAGGATGCATGTAATGCATCAAACTAAGAAGTGGGAATACTACCTGCCATTGGTAGAATTTTCCTACAACAACGGTTATCAAGAGTCACTAAAGATGAGCCCTTTTGAAGCCCTCTATGGTAGACAATGAAAAATTCCAATCATCTGGAGTAATCAAGTGGATAGAATTACAATTGGACCGGACATGCTTAAAGAAATGGAACAACAAGCGATTTAGATAAAACAAAATCTGAAAATTCCTCGGGATAGACAGAAGAGCTATGCTGACCGGAAAAGAACCCCCAGAAATTTCAAGGCAAGAGACCAAGTCTATCTCATAGTTAGACCCAAGAAGAGTTCCTTGAGAGTGGGAGCTTGTGCCGAGATAGAACCTAGGTATTGTGGATCCTTTTAAGTCTTAGATAGAGTGGGACCTATAGCCTATAGGATAACACTCTCTCCCACAGTAAAGGCACATAATGTTTTCCATGTTTCATTATTGAAGAAATATGTACACGATTCTAATCATATAATTGATTGGTCTATGATCCAGGTGGAGTCGGAGGCATAATTCCTACCAGAACCTCAATGCACACTAGACAGTAAGGAAACCTCACTCAGGAACTGAACCATTGCACAGGTCAAGGTGCAGTGGAAACACTTTGGCCCAGATGAGGCTACATGGGAAATGGAGGATTCCATGAGATAGGCATATCCAATTTAGTTTACTTTTGTATATACATAGCATGTTGACAGATAGAACATCGAGGACAATGTTCCTTTAAGGGGGAGGGAATTGTAACACCCTATTTCCCCCAGTCTATAACTATAACTATATTGGCCAAGAAACTATGACAAACTCAAATGTGTGAATGTTTGATTTGATGAACCTTTGTATAAAAGGTCGATGAATGTAAATTATGTTATTTTACTAGAAAATGGATAAGTGTTGCATGACTAATGGAAAGGGGATGTGCTAAGAGAGACCACAAATACTATGAAAGAGATGGTGGAGAGGACCAAGAATGGTTTCGTTAACCTCCACCGAACCAGTACTTTGCTGGATTTAATTGCTCAATATCAGAACAACCCTTTGACCCGGGAATGAATGTCAGTCAGGCTGGTACGTGGGAAGACCTCCTCAAGAGTTAATGAGGGGATGGGGAAGACCACCCATCTGTAAGGCTTATATACCTGACCACAGACTGGGAATTCGGGCCACGCACAATCTTGTTGAGAAAGGAAAGAAAGGAAGGCGTGGTGGACAGGGGGAGGAGGACCTGTGAAGAGTGCAGAGATGAGAGGCTGAGCTCTCAGATTCGAGGAAGAACTATGAAAAGAGTGTGTTATGATCGCGAGAAGTAGAGACTGATTCGGGAGAAGGAGAGTAACCTTCGTCCCTATCTATTTCTATGTCGGAAGAAGAAATTCAATCTCAAAGAATCGTGGTCTAGCTTGGGGGTGGCTAGTGGTAAATCTGTTAGGAGTGACTGAGCCTATGGTTGGGTGGAAACGGGCACCCCTTCCAACAGTCGCTTCACGTTATCTGGTTCTGATAAGTGTTTTCATACTCTATGCGTTAAATTTGGAATTAATGGTTGTATGCATGTATTTACATATCTATAAATGGTTTCTGCAATTAAATGGTTAAGTTATGTGTATACGTTGGATTCCTTGAGAACTTATGCTTCTGCTTTTCCCGCATGCTCCAGTTTAACTCTTGAAGGTGTCTTCCCCAGGGAGCTACTTCACAACTCCAGAGTCAGAGAAAGCCTCCTGGCACTACTACCGTCTCGGTAACCTCACGAGTTTACTCCTCCATGTTTCAGAACTTAAAGTTCTTTGAATTAGGAAGGCGTTTCCTTCAAACCAACAACCTGAGAGACCTTGAATTCATTCACATGGACTTAACCAAAACCCGGATAAGAGTAGATATCATAAACCAAGAGTCATTTGAAGGTCCATGTGACCTAGTTCTAGGAACCCTTCACTAAGCCTAAAAAGAGCTAGCTCGCAATGGTTTCAGAGTTTCACAAGTTCGACACCCTGGGATGTCAAACTTCTTGATAATCAAAGCTACTTGAACTCCCTGAGTAACAAGAGTCGTAGATGAATCAAGAACCTGACAGAGGAGATGAATGTGAGTCGTTCATCGGGAGGAAAACCTATCTCATTTGTCATGTCATATCAAAGACCCATTGGAGTTAACCAATCAAACACCAGCCTCTCGATTAGATCGATGGTTGGGAATCATTGCAGATTGCGAAGGTGAAATTTGTGGACATGCTAGTTCATGGCTCACAATCAACCAATTTCGTTGATCTCATTGGGGTGGAATATCAATGACCACAATTAGACAGAGTTAGGTGAGCAATTCCCATATTGTGGAGATTGGGCTCCGCAATCACTGTGGATCGTCGATCCGTGAACAAAGATCGATGGCTGGGAATCATTGCAGAGCGCGAAGGTGAAATTAGTGAACATGCTAGTTCATGGCCCACAATCAACCAATGTCGTTGATCTCGTCGGGGTGGAGGATCAACAACCATGATTAGACCAATTCAGGCGAGCACTTTTCATATTGCAGAGATTGAGCTTTCTGATAAAGAGAAAGCACGTTGGGGCCCGGTAATCACTGCGAACCGTCGATCTGTGAACAAATCGGTATTGGCTGGATCATGGCCGTGAAAACCTGAGGGATGTTGAAAGATGATTAGACTAGAGCAACGAGGCACAATGATGCCATCCATGGTGACTTGGATTTAAGCTTGATGAGCCACATACCACTTGGATTCATGCGCATGACTTACCCTATAGCCCCTTTTGAATGTGATATGTGTCATCCCAGGTGAGGGCAGGTGTAATCTCTGACCCAGCTACATGTAAGCCCCTGGCACATGCATACCTCACCCACGTGGTTGGTGAAATGTCTGGGATTCCAAGAATCCAGGACTTCAGAACTTCGAAGGAGTCGAGGTGCTTCAAAAAATCCTCGAAGTGTTGGAGTAGATCCTAGCCATTGGCACATGAAGGAACATGGAAGTAGATCGTTAAATCTGGAGAAGAGTACTCCAGAGGGGCATGAGGAGTGAAGTCCCGAAGTGCCAAAGTCCATCGTAACCGTCTATTGGAAGGGGACATGTGGCACTCGATCTGTAACTCCGGGTATGGTTTACTTCAGAGAAAAAAGGCATTGGAGTGTTCGAAACTCCCAAACGTCGAAGTCTCGAAGTAGATCACAGTCGTCAATCACAAAGGATGAATGGTGCTTGATCTATAACTCCGGGTATGGAGTAATCCAAAGGAAAAAGGCATTGGAGTGTTCGAAAATCCTGAACGTCAAAGTCCCAAAATAGATCATAGTCATCGATTACGAGGGATGTGTGGCGCTCGATCTATAACTCCGAGTACAGAGTAGTTCTGGGAGAAAATACTTTGGAGCATTAGAAACTCCTGAATGCCGAAGTCTTGAAGTGAATCAAGGTTGTGAAAATATCTGAGGACACATGGTGTCATATTGTGAACTTCAAATATTTTCCACTCCGGAGGATTCGCGCGGTTGTTGTCTTGGTGCTTGTTGTCATGGTGTTTGGGCATAACTCGTGGTCATATGCGAATATAGATGGATGGAAGAACCCAAATAAATTTGGAGAGAATATCTATCATCTCTGATTTTGGTTTAGAACATGGCTATCGTGGCTGTAAATCTATGGAAGAGAAGAAAGGAATAGAAACCCCGAATGGGGGTTTTAATTTTCTTAAGAAGGACAAAATTTTGACGCCCCACCCTAGGTATGTTACATGACACTTCTTTGTAATTATGGTTTATTCACTTATGAGGTTGTCTTAAATCCCTACACAACATCCAAGTTGATATTTTTTGTTGCCCATCTAGTCCATCTGGCCTATTTTGGTATTTTTCATCTCAATACATCTTTTTGTACTTCTGGGGTTGTTTTGAGGCCCTAAACAACATTTTTTTCTTTCGACAGTCAAATTTTGAGGACATAATATAAATTTCTCAAAAATACCTTTCAAATGAACTATCACACGCCTAAAATAGATATCGTATGCAAAAGTTACGACCCCGGGAAGTTGATGTACTAACTTACCCCAACGGGGCCCACATGACTTTTGGCGCTTCATTTCCTAGGATTAGCTTTTTGGATGTCTATGGTTTTGGAATTCATTCTTATTGTAAACATTCCTTCAAATAATCATTGTATTCCTCTTCTCGCGAATGAGCGTAACCGTCACATCTCTTCTTAGAGATAAAGATGCTACCATTCTAGCGAGTCTTGCACTCTGTATTTTTACAGTCTCTGTACATTTATTTCATTAATAGAAACCATGTATTGTTGTATTTCTCTATTTCTAGAGATATTTATGTGTGTTTCATTGTAATATCTCTGCTTTAATTTCGTTCCAAAAATAATTTGGATCAGTGGTAATAGAGCAAGCTTCTCTTGATCATTTTTCAGTGCATGTCCCCGATGAGGTACGAGTATAGAAAGTTGGGTCTAGAGCTTGTCTCTCTTGAGGAAAATTTCTCTCGCATGCCCAAGAAACACTCCATGGAAGAAGAAAAGAAAAATAGTGGATTAGAAGATTCTATTAACCTTTTCTTGAGCAAGATCTCACGTGACATAGCGACGAAATGATGGAGAATTTTTCCCATATCGCTCAATGCCTTCCAATAGAAACATGCACATATTCATCAAGCGACCACTTTGGAGGGACTTCTCCCTTAAAAGTACAAGTTAAATTTAATATTCCTGTATTTGAAGGTTAGATAGACGCAGATGCCCTAGAAAAATGGTTAAATCTACTAGAAGGTTATTTCTTTGTTTACAATTTTTTCGATAGGGAAAATATCACCTTCGCACTCCTCCAGTCTCTCCCCCATGTCAAACATTGGTGGGAAACTTACCAGGAGAAAAGTTCCACAGAGGAATCTGGAATATATGAGGCTGATCCCACTTGGGATTTTTTTTTGGATGCAGTCAAGGAACAATATTACCCTATTGATAATTATGAATACCCATACATGAGATGGACCACATTGCGGAAAGAGAAGGGCCAAACAATGTAGAGATCAAAAATACTTTCCATACCTTGCGCACCAACCTGGGTATCAAAGACTCCAAGTGGAATATGGTTCTAAAATACCATGGGGCTCTGCATAGGTACATCCAAACTGAAATGGATTTCCTAAACATCTCATCACTAGGAGTTTCCTATTGATATGATATCAAAATTGAGCAGAAATTTGGGCACCATAGCAAATGGGATTTTGGGTCTACAAATATGCAACAACCAAAGCATGATAAATATGGCCCTAAACAACAAATTCCCGACAACCAGTCCAAGACACATGACAACAAGGGTAAGGGAAAGGAGAAGAATGACATTGGGAAGTGGTGTGACTTCCACAAAATCCCCTGGCATAACACCGATAAATTTCGCTCAAAATAGTCATTGGAGGTCGAGATCAAAGACAAGGATTTGAACCCTGATTCAGAATCTGATCCAGAAAATAATGAAAAAGATAGATCATTGACGCAGACCCCACTGTTACTGTCATGATCACAATAATTAAAATAGAAGAACCAACAGATTCTGAAGAGGGGCAACGACTCTTCCATTCATAGATGTGGGTGAAGGGGAACCAATTGCATTTCATTGTTGATAGCAGAAGCCAGAAGAGCCTCATATTAGTTGAGGTAATCAAATAGTTGGGGTTGTTGAAAACATCACACCTGTAGCCATACAACATCGGGTGGCTTCATCGGGGATGAGAACTCCGTGTCAGCTAGCAGTGTCGCATGTCTTATGGCATCCAACTCTTCAAGGATGAGGTAGTATGTGATTTTTCCCCTCTTGATGTCTGTGATGTTGTTTTGGTCCAACCATATATGTGGAAACTTCATGAATTTTATGAGTCTCAAACCCGTAGTGTAATTATTACTCTGGGGGTTCACCTCTACAGGATATTAGAGGTATTTCTGACTATTGTTCCACCAAAACAATGTCGCAAAGTAATCTCTCATATTGCAAAATTCAGCCTCTTCACAATCTATTCAAAGGATGCACATAAGGCCACTACAACCACTCCAACCTCAACACCTTATATCTAGTAGAAGCAGATTGCAGAAGAGAAAGAAGATATTGTTTCTTCACCTACAATGGTGCCTACATGATTCCCCATCAAGCTCAGAGACAATAGGTTGGTGGAGCAGATTCAACTCTGGAAGCAACAGTTTCATGACAGCCTTCCACAGACCAAGTAGTGTAGCTTCTTCAGCAAGGTACGCATCTCACCAAGATTTAGATTCAACAAATTATTTTCCCTCTTCCCTAAGAACTCAATGCAATGGAGACCATTTCTTCCTAAGGGGGGGAGGACTGATCCAAGTGGATATTGGTGGCCACCCACCTATTCCAAATTCCAAATGGCTCATCTTGACATATTTTAGTTCAACACGTTTCTCTGTAATGGGGAAACTTCTTTGTAATTATGGGTTCTTCACTTTTGAGGTTGTCTTGAAGATATACAAAACATCCAGGTGGATATTGGTGGCTTCCCATCTAGTCCAATTGGCCTATTTTGGCAGTTTTCATCTCAGTGCATCTTTTTGTAGTTTCAGGGCCGTTTTGAGGCTCTAAACAAATTTTTTTGGGCTTTCCAAAATCAAATTGTTGACAGAGTCATAGTTTGATGACATAATCTGTAGTTCTCGAAAACACCTTTTCAATGGGCTATCACATGCCTAAAACGAAGATCGTATGCAAAAGTTACGACCCCAATGTTACGCATCAAAATGCCACACTTAAGTACCTCGCCCTAAGTGTCGCAAGTGTCATAGAAGTATCATATACACCTTGCTAAGTGTTTCATACACCTTAACACCATGAAATAACATTTGTCACAATACCTAGTCAATGTGGAGGAGAAACATATTATATGAAGGTCAAAATACTATGTGCACATGAATTATTTATTAATATTCATAAAAAGGAAATTAATTTAGTGTGAGAATCCACCTCACATTTAGTTTCCTAATTTGAAGGAGAGGTTGAGAATCTCATGGATGGTTGAGATATTTTCTCAAACCAAAATACTAATTTGGTGGATCTTGAGAGATATTTCATCCTTAAAATCCTTGAGAGATATTTTCTCTCTAAAATCCTTGAGAGATATTTTCTCCCTAAAAATCTTGGAGATCCCATTTTAGTGTATCTAGTGAGTAATATTCTCCATGGTGGTTAAGCCTCCAAATCCTATATAATGAGGGCTTTCCATGGAGGGAGGAAGGAGAGAGACAAAGATATCAAATTTATGATCTTGGGATTCATGCAAGGGTTGGACGAGGAGGACTTGGCGAGGTTGTTGCAACACCATCCATGTTTGTAAGTTTCCTTTTAAATTCTCATCTAATATACTTGGCCTATTTCCTTCAAGCTTATGTATTCTTGCAAGTTCTTGTCTATCGTTCCTTAAATCTTTGTAGATGATTTTTTTTAATCTAATGTTGTAGAGTAGGAGTTCTTTGTTTCTCTTTGTTGTCTATTGCATTGCAGGTATCAAGTTGTGCTAAGAAGTTTGGAGATCAAGCTTGGATTGGAAGCAGCGAGGACAAACTTCGAAACTAGGTGCGTCACACCTTTTCTCCCTCTCTCTCTTTATGATTAGTTAAACTAAATTCAAATGGATGTTACTGTCCACTTATGTTTTTCTATCTTCGTATTAGGGGTTTGTAATCCAAGGGAAATTTCACTTGTCCGTAGGGGAATATTTTCGTAAAAGAAATTGGTGACTCCACTGGGGAAGGACATTGACTTGTATTTCCTTGGATCGTATGTTATTTTTCCCACCTTTAGATCTTACTTGCTATTTTTTCTGATCTACTTCCCTTTCTCTCTTCTCCATTGAATATTTCACAGAGTCTTTGGCAATTTTTTCTGAGTTTTTAGCCTTTTTTCTGAGTTTTTGGGAAGGACAGTGCTCCTCTATTGTGTATACCAGAGCACTAATCTATTATCAACACTCACCTCTAGTGCATATTAGATCGTTGTAGCACTATGTCCCTTTGGAAACATGAGCATTGATCTCCTTTTCTAGGTTTTTCTACCCCTTTATGCTCAATTTTTCTCAATCTAATCCTTAGGAGATTTTTCCTAGAGATCTTTGGATACTCTTGACTTTGTTTTGCTAAGAGTTGGGAATTTATCACTCATTTATGTTTATCCTTTGAATTTGCAAATTTTCTCTTAGTTGCGGTCCCATTGGGTTAACATGATCCCTTGGTTCTTTTTTCCTTTTGAGTTTATCTGATATTTTTCTCGTAAATCTTTCAGATTGCTTGAATGTTTAGGATTGTTCATCAACTAAGATTTGAAAAGGTTGTTTGGTACTGAGCCTTCTTGTATTCATTTGAAAAATCTCACTTTTCAGATGATTAGGACTCTTATGACAACCTAGCTTGATTTATGTTTCTTGTTGCTCATCATTTGAGGATTTTCATGAGTGTTTGTTTTCTTTCTCTTTTGCATCATTGAGTTTTTGATTGAACATGCTATTCTGTACTTGTTTCCTTTCAGTTCTCATCACTTTGAGTGTGCTTTTCTTGATTGATTTTTGCCTTATAGTTATTTGTTTTAAACTTATATCTCTTTCATCTGAAAGTTAATAAGTGAAAATTTTGCATATCTCCTTGCATAGTTAATCAAACGAAGAAATTTTTCATTCATTAGGAAGTTTGTTTTGGTTTACGTTTTGGAAAAAGAGCTAGTTTTGCATGTGCATTTCGGCTTTCAGAAACATTTTCTTGGTGTTTTGGCATCATATTGATCCAAGAAATTGAAATTTGCATTGTTTTGAGTGCTTTATTACATTAAGAAGAATAGAACTCTTCTCCTTCCCATACGTAGAATTCATCAAAAGAAAGAACTCCATATCATTCTTTTTCATTCTATTGGAGTCGAGTCTCTTAAACATCATCAGTTTCATATCCGTGAATCCTTAAAGTTAAAATCCATTAAAACCAACCACGTGCTAATAAAATCAACTTGAATATATAATTTTTTTAGCACACCAACAATAGCTTAGGATTAGGGTCTTTGGACTAGGTGAAGTGAGTAAATTTTCCAAGACTACTAAAGAGACTATAGAACACTAAAGAGAGTATACATCCAACTTTCATATAACATAGTTGTGAACCCCCTCTCACATAGGGGATAAACACTAGGTCACATGCGAGAGAGAAGCGAAGATTACCCATCCAAATATTAACCAATTGTAGCGGACATGTCATTTATTGGGGGTTTTTCTTGAGAAAACACTGGTTTCATTTAGTCTCGATGCTTCATGAACTCATAATTCATTTAGGGTCCTTTAGAGTCCTACCGATACACTTTTCTTCAGTTCTCTTGAAGAGCTTTGGATTTTGATATCCTGCCCATACGTTCAGTCCTAATTGTCGACTGTACCCCCTCAGAGGTTGAATAAAAGTTGGTAACCTTAGCAGCCTTTCCTAGGTACCTATAGAGGTGACTATGGGGGCATTCCCATGGCACCTGGGGTAGACGTCGTATTGCACTCTCAGTACCCTTGGAGGGTGACCCTGCAAAAGTGAGGGTTTATTACGCTGATAAGGGTTGTTATGTGGAGGTTGGGGTAACTGCTTCTCACTTCTTTTCTAGTGGCTTGATATCCCGTCTTCAGAAGATCCTTAAATCTGTTGTTGCTTGGTTGATTTCTTTTAGTTTTCATAGGATTTTATTTCTTTGTCTTTCACAGTTGGCCTTAGGATCATATTTTTCATAGTATACAAGGTATGGATCTTGACACTCATGAACCACAACATAATTTTTCTTACAAAGTAGTGATTGTAGATCACACTTCTGAAACTGGGAGCATCGCTCCTAGAAGTGGCCATCACGTTGAAGAACCGGTCCCAACCTTCGTAGAAATATTGGCATCTTTTGTGAATCCTACATTTACTATTCCACTTGCCAAACACTCTTTGATCCACCATCCACGATATACGATGATTTTTATTTTTCTTATCGTTTACCACCTGGTTCCACCATTACACCATCTTTTGGCATGAACCCACTGATTTTTTTAATTTCTTGAAGGACTTAGGAATTTATATTTTTCCACAACTCTCGTAGTTGATATTGTTGGTTCTTATTCTTTACCAAAAACATCAGTGACTCAGGTAACCTTGACTCAACCACTTGTGCATTCATCTCCTCTTGCACATGAGTCAAGTAATATTCCTGCTTCATTTTTTCCACACATGGACATGCCAAGTGCTTTAATTGGTCGTCCATAGGTCAAATGGCCAACAATCAAGTCGTTCACACAACCACAGTTACACAATATACTCAACCTCCATCTAACACATCAAGAATTAGTAATCCCTACATTGGAAGTCAATCTTGAATGGGAGGCCAACCTTCAGTTGTGGGGCAACCTTCAGTTGTGGGGCAACCTTCAATAGCAGGGAAATTTTCACCTGGGGGAAAACTACATGGTTGCAACATCAAAAATCATGGGGGAAAACCACTCCTTCAAGTCCTTCTATCCCTACTACCACTGGTATGTATCCTAGACATCCATATCCAGGAATTGCAAATCCTTTCTGGACTCAACCCAATCCGACGAGAATTCCTCTGCAAGGAACTATGCCCTATCAATCTGTAAGCCTCACAATTCAAACACAACATTCCATTCCACAATTATACATAGGGGACCAACAGGTCAACCACAGTATGTAGGAGGTCCATTTGTTCAATCACAATACATGAGTGGACAAGCAGGACAACCACCTTACATAGGTGGACAACCCGGACAACCACCTTATATGGGAGAACCATCTAGTTTTTTCACCTTGCCACAACCTGGATACGGTCCTACTGGTGTTCCTATGCAATATGGTTATCACCAGTATCAACAAACTAACCAAAAAATATTGTTCTTGGATATGTTAGATCTGCCATATCTATCATGTTTAACAAATGATACCATCCTTCATGCCCCGTTTTGGCCCACCATCCCTGCCAAATTACTGTCTGACATTCTGAAATTTGATAGAAAACCTAGGGAGGATCCTAACAATCATGTTATGACTTTCCACTTATGCTGTTCTTCCAACTCTTTGATGGACGATTACATTCATATTAGACTTTTTCATAGAACACTTAAGGGTGCGACAACGAAATGTTACATTGAATTGTCACATAACTCTTTTGTTGACTTTAACTCTCTTGCCATGGATTTCCTGATGAATTTTAATTTTCCTATACGGTACGAGACCAATACTCCTCCATCTTCCAATCCTCTTCAGATTAAGAATTCAATTTCTGATGCAACATTGTGCCCGCCCAAGAGCGTAATTCGAAAAGCGACTTTTAATCCTAAATTCCACACTGCCTAGAACTACAACATAGTTGAATATTTGACTCAAGCTCCTTGCTCTATTTCAACTCTCGAAGTTATACAACACTATCCAAGTCAACATAGAACCCTTTCTTCAGCCATTGGAGCCATGGATCCTGAGGAGTCAAACCTAATTACGTTTAATATGGATTATTTTAAGGAGAAAGTATCCCACCACTTAGCATTACAAATTCAAGTTTTGGTTTGTGGAAAGAACATCCATCGTACTGTTTTGGATGAGGGATCCTCGACTTGTGTCATTTCTTTGCCTTTTTTGAGAGCCCTTGGTTCTCCTACACTTACCCTGTCCCCTACCACCATGAAAGCATTTGATGTACATGGTTTCCAACCTCACAGACTCTTTCAATATTTCGCTGTGACTTTGAAGGGTAAGACTATTTCGGTTGATATAAAAGTAGTCGACGCGCCTCTGGATTATAATTTGTTACTTGGTCATATTTTGTTCTATGCAATGACTATTGTCTCATCTTCGAGGTTTAATATATTATAATTTTTCCATCAAGGAAATATTATCAATGTTGACCAAATTCAGTATACAACTCCAGATCTCAACAATGTCGCAGCAAATAATGTCCCTTTTCTGGGATAGAATAATTTTGAGAGTGTAGGTGCAGGTCTTCTCAAGGATTCCTCACTCATGGGGGTTTTTCCTCTACCTACTCCTCCCACTGCGTAGGTTTCCACCTTAAACATTATTTCAAATAGGGTATGACAATCCTTTGATTCATCTCATCCTTTGGTACTACCTATTCTTGACAAGCATCGTTCATTGTCTTTGTCAAGTTCGTTAAAAAATAAAACAGAGCCCCCTCCAGTATAATCAATTCTCACTCTGGATCGATTACTTGAACCTTCTTTTCCTCTGCCTAGTGAAAACATTTCCATTAGTAACCAGAAACCTAAACGAGGAAAGAAGAAGATTCATCGAAGGAAATGACGCTTGGGGGCAGGTCTCTAGCCTCTAAACATCATGCTCGAGAAAAACTGCTAACTTATGCCAAATAAGTTGGGGGAAAGCTACCTCTAGAGATACACACTGTTAGGAGTGATCCTCGTTCAAAGGTCATTCCCATCGTAAAGTAGTAGTCTTTTTCTAGAACGATCTTAGTATTTTTTCTTTCTCGTGCTTGTAAATACATGAGAATAAGTTACCGAGCTTAGTCTTTGTTCTTTCTCGTGCTCTTAAATACAAGAGAAAGTGACTGAGTATACTTTCATCACTTTTTCGGACTCGTAAAGTTTATACGAAAAAGGAACTCTTTGGAGTCTCCTTTAAGCTCTTTTCAGGTTCTTTAAACATGAAAAGATTGGTGAGTGATATTGATTCCTTTCACAGTCATTAAAAGGTTTAAAGGGCATCTTTCGAGTGTTAGTTTATCTCTTTTTCGGCCTTGCAAGACTAATTACGAAAAAGGAACACTCTAATCAAGCATGATTAGAAGAGTTATCCCCTCTATTGTTTTAATTTTTTTTTGGGCTTGGGAGACTAAATTTACGAAAATCCATCCATGGAGTCACCTTTGATTTATTTTCATACTCTATAAACATGAAAAAACTATGAGTTTACCTTCGTTGGACTCGCTAAACTACACATTTAATGATATATATGGGAATGAACCCTTACTTCTTTGAGTTCATTAAAGAAAGGAAGAGGAACATACCAAAAGTGATTTATATCGAGCATGTGTTACCCTCCTCGAGCTCGTTAAATGAAAAAGAGGTACTCATCTATATAGGTGGGGGAAAAATTGAAGGAAGTGGGTCAAGTTATTGGGAATCCTTTATGGCAGCTATTTTCTCCCTTGAACATGGCACCTATTTGTGTCTCATCTTAAAGTTGGGTAATCTTCTTGTCTCTGAGCCATACCAATTCCATGTGTCGACATACTTTTTTTTCCAGCCGAAGAGTGCTCTTATTTCCGTCACATTATATTCTTGGTACTACCATCAAAATGCCACACTTGTATTAGGGGTCTATAATCCAAGGGAAATTTCACCTGTCCGCAGGGGAATATTTCTGTAACACCCAGGAAGTTGATGTACTAACTTACCCCAACGGGGCCCACATTAATTTTGTTGCTTCATCACCTAGGGTTAAGTTTTTGGATGTCTAGGGTTTTGGCATTCATGTTTATTGTAAAAATTCCTTTAGAGCCTCATTATACTCATCTACTTGTGAATGAGTGTAGCCATCACATCTCTTCTTAGAGATAAATCTTTCACCATTCTAGCAATTCTTGCGCTCTGCATTCTACATTGTAATCACACTCATATATATTAATAAAACACATCACTATTGCAGACCAAGTCAGATAAAAGAGTATTGGAGGGGTAGGAATCAACAAGAGGGAAAGGGGGCTAAGGGATTAAGGAGAGGGGCTAAGTAAAGGGGGATAGGGGCTTAAGGAAAGGGGCTAAGAAAAATATATTAAATTAATCCTAATTCCTAAGCCTAAGTCTTATGTCATGATTTTATCCTAAGTTCATAAGTGATAGGAGAGTGGTTCTTTAATTTCCACTTGTCAAAAGGAGAACATGCATATACAAAGTTTGGATTTAGTGAGAAATTCATTCATTCAAATATTTTTGATCATTGTACTTTGTTATTTTGGTCTAGGTATGTTGGGTGTGAGATTAGGGAAGCCACTGCAACCTTGTTTCCTATGAACCTTGTGAATCCTAGGTGGGATTTTGTTGCCAATTCTCCTTGGGTTGCCTTAGGGAAGGTTGGAGCCCTAGAGGGGGAATTGGATGGGTGGTATTTCCTACTATGTGAGGCCTAGAGGGTGTTTAGAGACTCCATTATTTTAGATGGAGGTTTTTTAGGGGAAGCGGGATATCTTAAGGGACTGTAGTGTAGAGAAGGGGGTACACTTCCTTGGGTTGTGTAGTCTAATGGGAATGAGAGACTATTGGTTGGAATTGATGTAGGATTTTTATACCTTGGCCTAGACACCATTTTTGTTATTGTGAGACCTAGTTGGATTAAGTAGCCTTTACGCTAGTGGAGTCATAGCCTTGGCTCGAGGGTGACTTTCTATTGAGAGAGATAGAATAATAGTGTCTATGACTAGGTAGAATGTCTGAGGTCTATAGCCAGTTGGTGATTTTATAAAAATATAAGCATTATTATTATATGCTTTTATGTTGTGTATAATATGTCTTTTTATATGTTGAATTATAATATGTTGTGCATGTGTATATTTATATATATTATTATGTGTTATGCATAAGTTATGCATGAGAATGCATATTATTTGGACTGCATAAGGTTATCATATGCATGGGATATTATTACAATTGGTATTAGAGCCATGTTGGGCATAATTGATCATGGTATCAGAGTATTTATGAGCGAGATTAATTAAAAATACAACATATATAGAGGTTAAATTACAATGACATATTCCCGGAAGTGATTTTAGGGTGTATTACAGATTGGTATCAAACCACACACACACACATTCCTTTAGTTTGTATAAAGAAATTATGAAACATTAACACATCTTGCACAAAATACATCTTAGCTCAAAATACATGTCGGTCATCTAAATAATAATAATACAATAGATATAAGAAACTATATCTAACAAAATTAAAATCTTTAAATAACTTGAATGAAGAGAAAACTGAGCAATAGAGAAACAAATTGAAATCATTAAACAAAGAAGTGAATTGAAAATCAAACTAAGATCATCAAACAACTTGAGTGAGCAGTGAATTGAGAAGCTAAAATAGGGGTTCTTCAATTAATTTAGGTATGTTTTTTAATACATTTAATATACAACATAATTAAAAATGAGAAATTTTACATTTTTCTAACTTAGTGCATAGTAGTCCAGTTCACAAGATTCCCATATCTTGAGTGTCACTAGTATATGTATGTATAGTTTCTTTCAAAAATACATGCAATTTCCATTGCCACATGTTGTTCCAGAGTTTATACTTAAGGCTTTGAAGTATAAAGTCTAGGCATCCGAGAAGGTAAAGAGGGTTTTGATAAATGAAAAGGAAATCAATCTTCAGGAAAAGAATCTATGTCTGATTTCTGAGTTTTCTTTGTCTAGATTCCAATTGTTCCTGGATGCTTATGTCCTGTTCAATGGCTGCCCATGAACGTTCGAGTTCAACCCGGGTGGTGGCAGTTTCTAAGATAGTATTAAAAAAATTTAGGGCAATGCTGGTCTGATCTGTGAGACCGGGTTGAATGTTGGGCCGTCTTGCAACATGTATAGTCATGGAGGAAAATAAGGATAAAATATCTGTTGTTTTTATGTTTGTTGTTTCTATTTTAGATTATATGAGAAAAGTTCCCAAATTTGAATTACTAATATATAATTTCAGAGGTCGTTTCCCGTATCATGAGTCAAATTGAAAATAATGTATGTGATGAAAGAAAACATAAAGTTGTTTGAACAAAGTGAGGCATCAACGTGGAAGAATACCACTCTGAAAAAAAAAAAAAAGTATGAATGTTAAACCTTTAATGAAGCATATAATGTGGTGATCTAACTAACTCACAGGTCTTGAATCTGCTGATAGCAAACACAGAGGAAAATCTGTAAATAATCAGACAACTAAATAAATGTTATAACCACAGTAGATGTTGTGTTCGAAAACATAGGTATTCCAACAGAGGACGAACACCTTCAGTAACCACTCACATAACCAGATCAAATATCAACACACCGATGTTTTCACGTGGTAAAACCCCTACGGGGAAACATCCACGACCCCAACCAA
>SNQJ01S0152459.1:0-19798 GCA_010110895.2 Picea sitchensis | reverse complement strand
CAAAAACCTAACCCTAGGAGATGAAGCGCCAAAAGTTAGGTGGGCCCCGTTTGGGTAAGTGAGTACATCAACTTCCCGGGGTCGTAACTTTTGCATACGATATCCATTTTAGGCATGTGATATATTGTTGGAAAGGTATCATAGAGGAGATTAATTTTGGGGGATCAATAATGAATTTGGATATCATTGAGAGCCTCGATATCGAAAAATCTTCATTCGGGCCCTCAAAATGGCCCCAGAAATTAAAAACTACTAAAATAGTAAATCGCCAAATTTGCCAGAAAACTGTTTTGAGCTAGTTGGAAAAGGTGGGTGGTGACCAATATCCACCTGGATCAATCCTCCCTCCTTAGGAAGCAATGGTATCCATTGCGTTGAGTTCCTGGGGGAGAGGGAAAAGCATTTGTTGAATCTGCATCTTGGTGAGTTGCTTGCCTTGCTGGAGACATCGCACTGCTCAATTTGTGGAAGTATGTCACGAACCTATTGAGGCTGAGGCTGTTCAACAAGTTGAGCTACATGAGAGGACGGTGTGCAGAAGGAATCTTTGCACTTTTCTGCAACCTTTCCGACCTATTTTTGTTGGATAGAAGATGCTTGGGGCGAAGCTATAGTGGTTGCAGTGTCCTTTTGTTCCCCTTTTGAATAGATTGTGAAGAAGCTGAATTTTGCAGTATGGGATACTACCTTGCGACACTTTTTAGGTGGAACAATAGTTGGAACTACCTCTGGTATTCTGTAGAGATGACCCCCCAAAGTAACAATGACACTACAGGGTCGAGACTCATAAAAAACATGGTGTCTCCACATATATGGTTGGCCCAAGAGAACATCACAGACATCCAGTGGGGAAACATCACATAATACCTCATCCTTGAAGGGTTGGATTCTGTATGACAATCAACACTGTTGACTGACACGAAGATATCATCCTTGCCAAATCCACCTAATGTTGTATGGTTGTGGATGTGGTGTTGTCGACAATCCCAATTGTTTGATGACCTCTGCTGAGATGAGGTTTTTCTGGCTTTCGCTATCAACAATAAAATGCAGTGGGGTTCCCTTCACCCACATCTGTGAGTGAAAAAGGTGCTCCCCCTCTTCAGGATCTGTTGGTTCTTCTGGTTGAATTGTTGTGGTCGTGACAATAGAAGTGGGGTCTACGTCAATGATCTTTCCTTTACCAGTATTTTCAGAATAAGATTTTGAATCAGGGTTTGGCTCCTTGTCTTTGATCTCGGGCACCAATGACTGTTTTGAGCGACATTCATCGGTGTTGTGCCAGGGGCTTTTGTGGAAATCATACCATTTTTCGGTGTCCTTCTTTGTCTTCCTATGACCCTTCTTTTCCTGTGTCTTGGAGTGGTTTTCGAGAGATTGTTTGTTAAGGCCTTCTTTGTCATACTTTGGTTGTTGCGTATTTTCAGACCCGAATTCCCGCTTTTCCTAGTGCTTACATTTCTGCTCAATTTTAACAACATATTGATAAGAAGCACTGAGTGATGAGATGTCCAGAAAATCCATTTCAGTAGGGGTGTATCTGTGTAAAGCCCCACGGTATTTCAGAACCAAATGTCACTCAGAGTCTTTGATACCTAGCTTAGTGTGAAAGGTATGGAAAGTATTGGTGAAATCCAAAACTTCTTGGCCCCTCTCTTGTCGTAGTGTGGTCCATCTCATGTACTAGTCCTCATAGTTTCCAACAAGCTAATACTATTCCTTTACTGCATCCACAAAAGAATTCCAAGTGGGATCAACTCCATATATTCCAGACTCCTCTATGGAACTTTGCTCCCAGTAAGTTTCCCACCAATGTTTGACATGAGGGAGAGATTTAAGGAGTGCGAAGGTGATCTTTTCTTTGTTGAAAAAATTGTGAACAGAGAAATAACCTTCTAGCAAAGTTAACCATTTTTCTAGGGCTTTTGCATCTATTTGTCCTTCAAATATAGGAATATCAAAATTAAATTGTACCTTGAAAGGCGAGATGCCTCCAAAGTGGCCTCTTGATGAATATTTTCCTGATGCTATCAGTAGGCATTTAAGTATGTGGGAAAAATTCTCCATCATTTCGTCCCTCTATCGCATGAGAGCATGCTCAAGCAACAGATTGATAGGATCGTCTGCTCCGTCATTTTTCTTTTCTTCTGCCATTGAGGGTTTCTTGGGTGTGTAAGAGAGATTGTATTCAAGAGAGACAAGCTCGAGACCCAACTTTATATACTCAAACATCGTCTGGGACATGCACTGAAAAAACGATCAAGAGCAGCCTACTCTGATACCACTGATCCAGATTATTTTCGGCACGAAATGAGAGCGGAGATATAACAAATAAATGCACAGAGATATCACAGATATTCCATAATATAACATAAATTTATCAGATATGCAACCATAAACACAGATATACAGTAACACATGATTTATATTAATGAAATAAATGCACAGAGACTGTAAAAATACAGAGTGAAAGACTCGCTAGAATGGTGGCAGCTTATCTCTGAGAAGAGATGTGACGGCTACTCACATTCACAAGAAGATGATTACAATGAGGCTATGAAGGCATTTTTAAAATAAACCAGAATGCCAAAAACCCTAGACATCCAAAAACCTAACCCTAGGAGATGAAGCACCAAAATTCATGTGGGCCCCATTTGGGTAACTGAGTACATCAACTTCTCGGGGTTGTAACTTTTGCATACGATCTTCATTTTAGGCATGTGATAGCTCGTTGGAAAGGTATTGTTGAAGAGATTAATTTTTGGGGCTCAATAACGCCTTTGACTATCATTGAGAACCTTGATCTCAAAAAAACTTTATTTGGGCCCTCAAAATGGCCCCGTAAGTTAAAAATTGCTAAAATAGTAAATTGCCAAATTTGCTAGAAAACTATTTTGAGCCAGTCGAAAAAGGTGGGTGGCCACCGATATCCACCTGGATCATGGAGAAATGAGGTTTGGGTAATTGACCCAAGTTTTTTTATGGATAACAATATGATTTTTGATATATTTTAAGGTAATACTATTCTAGATGGATAGTACAAGTCATTCCATTTCTGTTGGTATGTGAAATGTCACATAACTCCTCATGGTTTGAGATTTATGGCCTTACGAAGTTGGAGGACCCTCATCTGTCATCTAGAAGCCCCAAAAGGTCAAAGTAGTCAAAGTGGTTTAAGAGATTTTAAAAGGTAAATAAGAAAGTGAAGTGATGAGTGTATTATAAGTCAAAGTGAATACAAAATAAATTATTTCAATAATAAACTTAATTGAGAAATTAGAAGTGGGTTAACCCTAAAATAAGGAAAGTGGTCCAAGTGACCTAGAAGATGTTTTTAATGAAGCTACTTGGAGAGTATAAATAAGAGGCAAGGCTCTCTAATTTTAACAAAACTTGAGCATATGAATATCTATAGGTGTCTAAGGTAACCAAGAATATCTAAGCCAAATTTATAAGGGAAGGTGAAGAGAAGAAGGCCGAAATGCAAGGAAGGATAAATTATTTTGATGGTGTTTTCTAAGGTATGTTATTTACGAGTCATCTCACCATTTGCGCTATAAAATTTTTTATATAATGTTTCAGACCACGAAATTGATATGACATTGAGAAAAAATACCCAATTATCTGTGGTAATAAATTAAGCTTGTGGGTCATTGTATTTTTGGAGTTACACTCTGTGTAAAATAGGGTTTGTGGCTAGTCCTGAAACTAGTCAAAAACATGTGTTTCGGGTAAAAACGTCATAACTTCTTCATAACAGATCCCAATTCATTGAGACCAAATGTGTTGATTAGGGTATAGTCTACATTATGTTGTGTAATAGTTTCAGATCAATTCAAAAAATATTTCATGCGGGTCACGCTCTACAATGTCTCTCTCTAGAACAAGCTAGAATTCAACAATGTATGCCATTTTTGCGATAACTCCTTTTCTGAGAGGTTCCAAGTAGTGACACCTAGAGGAATTCCATAAAACACACTGAAGAACATTTTGTATCAGTGTGAGATGTTTATTCATTACAGGTTCAAAGTTATGATTACTTCAAGTTAGGGTTGTTGACTAATCCAAAATTAGGCATGTGAGACTAAAGAAAAGTTTGATGAAAATGCTAGTCTCTTGTTGTTAAAGTTAAGGAAGGTTTGCAGGAATGTGATGATATACACCAGGTCTATTACAGAGCTACAAATCAGATTTGGATGATGAAATTGATGAGATGTTTTGGTTGAGGTATATGTTGAGTAAATGGTTGAGACAAGTATTTGATGAGTTGGCACATACATGAGGTGTATAGTTGATGATATTGGTACATATTGATGAGTATTTGAAACATGATTGGTACATAATTGGTACATGGTTGAATGTAAATTTTTTTCGTACAGGTTGATTACAGGTTGTTTGGCATAATTTGGTGCATGGTTGATGCACTTGTTTATAGTACAAGTTGATTATAGGTTGAGGTACAGGTTGATGCATGGTTGATGCATGGATCATATTTATTGGTACAGGTTTACAATGGTATATATCACAGTGATAGCGTGACAGTGGTTCCATCATTCTACTTCTAATTTAGGGTGGCAGGACGGGGAAAGGACATGTGTTTGTAGACACCTTCCAGTTGTAGTCAGAGAACATAGGGGGTTGTAGACTCCTTCTGGTTGTATCCAAAGAATTGGGGAGTTGGAGTTTCCCTCAAGTTGTAGCTTGAGAAACTAGGGGGTTGGAGCCTCCTTCCAGTTACAGCTGGAAAACAAAGGAAGTTGGTGCTTCCAATGAATGTAATTCTTCAATACATATAAGAAAAAGAATTCTATGGTTTTCTCCCGATTTGGGTTCCCACATAAAACACTGGTGTACTGTGTATGTTTGTGATTGTTTATTTCTTACTACTCATTATTGGATAATAATTCTACATTGATATAACATTTGAAGAAAAAGGATTATAATTATGCTATTATTGATTCATTTCCCCTCTTAGTAATCCAACAATTCGAATTAGAGAAGATTCCTTCAAAAATCAGTTTAACCACTGAAAGGTAGATCATGGAGAGTACCAACTTGTATAAAAATGGAATACCACAGTTTGATGGGTAGAAGTATGCATTTTGGAGCATAAGGATGAAGACATATATACGGGCACATGGATTTCAAGTTTGGGAATCAATTGTAGATGGATACACAGCACCAACAGTTCTACCAAAAAATGAAAAAGTAGTGAAACTCAGTGAGAATAATTCCAAAGCCAAAAATGCACTTTTGAATGGTCTCAGTGATATGGTATTCACCAAAGTTGCACATTCTAAATCTGCTAAAGAGACTTGGGACAAGCTTCAAAATATTTATGAAGGAGATTCAAAAGTCAAAGAAGTAAAGCTTCAAACTTACAGAGGTCAATTCGAACAACTAAAAATGAAGGAAGATGAAGATATCGCAACGTACTTCTTACAAGTTGATGAAATAGTGAATGCAATCATTGGATTAGGAGAAGAAATCGAAGAATCTGTAATCTTTCAAAAGGTACTAAGATATATTCCTATGATATTCAACCCTAAGATATCATCACTAATTTATGAAGGAGATTCAAAAGTCAAAGAAGTAAAGCTCAAACTTTACAGAGGTCAATTCAACAACTAAAAATGAAGGAAGATGAAGATATCGCGAACGCATTCTTATATAAGTTGATGAAATAGTAAATGAAATCATTGGATTAGGAGAAGAAATCAAGAATCTGTAATCTTTCAAAAGGTACTAAGATATATTCCTATGATATTCAACCCTAAGATATCATCACTACAAGAGAGATCAGATCTAAACTCAATAAGCATGGACTAACCACATGGAATCTTAATAACATATGAGATGAGAACCTAACAGGAAAACTGTAAGTAAAAGAAGCATCCTTCAAAGCATCCAAAAGATCAAAGAAAAAATAAAAAGGAATAAAAAAAAAAAAAACGATGTCCTCGAAGATGATGAAGAAGTGGCCAACTTTGTCAAATTATTGAACAAGGGAACCAACAAGAGGTATAGAGGTGATTCCTAATTTGTTTTAATTGTGATGGTATTGGTCATTTTATAACAAATGTCCTCAACAAAAAAGAGAAATGATGAAGGTTACCAAAAGGAAGACAAACATATAAAAGGTAAAAGAAATACAAAGAAAGTTTCAAGAAAATATTTGCACCAAAGAAGACATCTCATGATCATATGAAGATGAAGTCAATAACAGTGAAACAAGGAGAATTTATTCATGGAATTAGAAGAATCCGATAAAGAAGACTCCAAAGAAGAATATGAACAAGCATATGAAAAGAAATTGAAGAGGCGTAAGTTGACTTCCTAGAAGAATTAACGAGTGCCATGGTGAAGCCATCAAAGAAAAAGAAGAAAACAAGAAACTGAGATCAGAGGACTAGAATGAATGATAATGAGACACCAGAGAGATACAGAATAGCCAAGACAGACACATGCCTCTAAGATGTCACACTGGCAAAGGATATTCAAGAAAAATATGCAAAATAGCTAAAAAGTTCGATGACATTATTAGTAGTAAAAATCTCATCTTGACAAGTCCTGGACTTGGACACAATCAGATAGAAAAAGGATCAAGATCCAAAACAACAGAGAAAGAAACAAATCCAAAAAAAGCTATGCGTAAACAATCAAAGGGGATAAAAAATATATACAAGGAAGTTTATGGGGACACTCCTCCAACGAAGATTCAGATTTCAGAATCAACAAAGATAGACAGCCTCAAGAAGAAGAAGAAGGATTCATAAGAGCACCTCCTTTCAAGATCTTCAACTACCGTGTATCAAACTATATTTTTTCTTTATGTTATGCATGTAATAATTTTTACATGTTGTAAATTGCCGAGCTAACAAAAGGAACAATAAATACTTTGAGATCCATAATAAAGGGTTATTCAAGAATACCTAGTGAAACTTAGAGAAGAAGTTACAACAGGTTTGAATATTTGAGCATCAAGGAGAATTGTTACATTTGTAACATTCTTGGACACATGGCCAAAAATTAGAACGACACCCTCCTAAATAACCTCAACATAGTCACAAACAAGAACCCTAAAATGACATGGATAAGAAAGCACACTTGTTCGAAGAATGCATAGTCAATATAGAAGATTAACATAAGAAACGTGGTTGGTATATTGACAAAGGATGTTCAAAAACACATGATGTGTGATAGAGACAAGTTTCTTACATTATTTAAAAGAAGAGATGGATCAGTCTCCTTCTAAAATGATGATTCAGCCAAAATCATTGAAAAGGCACAGTTGTTATAACCCTAGTTTTCACGTATTACGCTTACCTAGTATATAAAGCCATCTCATATTCCTTCTTTCCAAGCCACTACTAAACAAATATTCTTTAAAACACCCTTTTTAAAGGCACACATGCCCTGCTTCACTACAGCTCGTGTGTACACTCTTGTTGACCCACTACAACCCATGTGTACATGCTAGATAACCCACTACAACTCGCAGACAAAATTCCAAAAGCATGAAAAATGGAAAGTTGTTGATGGAACATACGCTTTTGGTAAGTTAACTAAACCTTTAGACCACGCATGGCTAGTCACTCGTCTAAATACCTAGCTCCTTATAGCCTATAAAAAGAAGGGTAGGGTCCCATTTGAAAGGGGAAGAATCATAGTAGCAAAATCCCCACCCTATTTTGCATTCCCTTTGCCCCAACCTTTGCAACCATTGTGTGAAGAGAAGAATACACAGAAGCAGTTGGAGCACAGTCGAAGAGGATCCCAGGACCAGATCCGAGGAGCAGTGGTTGATCCTACCATTGTAAGGTTATTCTCGTGAGATTAATAAAATAAGTTATTTTCCCATTCCTCCATATGAGGTTTTAATTGTTTGAACATTGATTACATGTTGATTAAATATTTAACCCATTTCATACAGATGAAAATGTACGTGGATTTCTTTGTACTTTGTGAATGCACGTCATCATTGGGAGGAGAGTTGCATTCGAAGAGAGACCAAGTGTGAAAATGTATCGACATCAAACATGAAAAATAAGGCATCTCAACTTTTGATCTCTTTAACCTTTAATTTTGCATATGAATAATGGGTTTAGGCATGGGATGATGGTAGAAAGTAGGAAGTTTTAGGTCATTTATACATGCATGATAAAATCATAGTGCTAGTCCAGAGGAGGGATTTCCCACCCACAACAAAAATTAGCTGCACCATAGTGGGGAGACTCTCGTGTTTTCTCTCTCGTGGATACCTTTTAATAGTTCTTTAAATTGAATTTTACGACCTTTTTCAGAAGTTTCTACAAGAGTCCGACCTAGTATGGATTATGTTCTTCCATACCAGTTGTCTCTACTTTCTTTGCTTGGCTACATATTTTTTTTATGGGACCCACAAAGGTACACACAACCTGCACAAGGCCTGCACGCATGTACCCACGCCCTACCTTCACACATCTCGCATGCACATGCTAAATGATGAAGTGTTAGTCGGGTGTCCGAGTTCATAATTTTTTTAGAGAGGAAGTCATCCTCTCCCCTATTAGAAGTGATCCCTCTCATGGGTTTTCTAGATCTCATTATGGTCTCGCTTTTGTAGTTTAGAATAGGTACCACCTCGACATATTCTATTATATGAAATTTTCCTTGACTTGTTTTTTCTTCACAGCAAGTTTCTAGTCTTTATGGACTCGATCTCACAATTACCAGTCTCTCGGCCAAAGGTTTGATTGCTTGTTTTTTTTCATTTTGAAGAATTTATAAGTACATGCGGCTCTATATATGGGCTTGGTAAGGAGTGTGCCACATGCTCTCGATCATTAATAAATCAATGCACACATTGGTCGCTGAACCTGCCAGCAACGCGTCTGAAAAAAAATTTGTTTATGAAAGGCGCTCATCCTCTCCGTGACAATAGTTATATCTCTCAAGCATGTCTTGGATTTAATCTTGGCATTTTCATAGCAACAGAACTTAGGTCCATTGGCTATGATAGAGTTCAATTATTACATAGCTTCTAAGTTTTCTTGTCTTTACTTGTCATCATTTTTCCTTTTTCTTTAAGTGAGCATTAAATAAAAATAAAAAAAAAAACTCTTTATTTCTGGGTTTGGTCAAGTAGTTGTTGGTTTGCATTAATAACCGAGAAAAGTTTTTATTTCATAAGTTCCCTGGTTGTTTACTTAGGAAAATAAGTAGCTCATAGTTGAGTGAAATCCTATTTTGAGTTTGTTGTTCAAAGATCTTGTGGTACCGAAGGCTTGAAAAGTTGATTAACAAAAAAAAAAAAAAAAAAAAACATTCAAGAAGTTATTTTGTTTCCATCTTTCGTATCTTCTCTTTCATCTCTTTAAAACATCACTAGTTTCACTTTCATAAACTTTGGACTTAAGACAATCCATAAAAAATTAATGATTAATAAATCAACTGACTTTATGTTTGTAGGGGTCCATCAACTAGTTTAGGCTAGAGCCTTGATTTAGGTTGGAGAGGAAACTCTTCAAGGCTCTAAAAAAAACATACGAGTCTAATCTAGAGAGTGTAAAAAGTCCAGTAAACATAAAAGTTATCTGGGACCCCCCTCCAAAGCTGGACCAAGCATAGTGAGAACGACATAGAGGCTTGTTTTCAGATTACGCATTGCATTTGCCATGACTGTGGGTCTCAACTGCTCGAGGTCCCGCCTGTCTCCGCATCACCCGCTTTGATACCCTTGACATGTTTCGGCTTGATACCCTTCTCATTGCAGTCCACCCAACTCCGTCGTAGGGACTGCACTCCACCTCGGGTGATCTGTTTCACTACCGGCAGCTAGGGGTTGCCATTATTTTAGGGACTTACACAGATGATTACGAGGGTAGAACACAGTTATTCCAGGGACAAACATCAAGCCACACCCTTTGCAGAGTATACCGAGTGGGCAAGCCCGTGATTCGATTTTCAATTTCTTCTCGTGTAAGTTTCTCTAGTAAGTTGGCTATTGTAATTGTTCTTCCAACCAGTTTAGTGCTTGCTTGTTTTATCTCGTAGGGACTTTTCTAGTGTGTGTTGTTTCTAAAAGAATAGAAATACCTAGTGTAAGCCTCTTGATGTTGATTACACAGTTGAGGATCGCGGAGTTCAATGGGTCACGAAGGCTTCTTTTCCTGCCACTAGTTAATCTAGAGCCACCCCCTCCACTGCTAAGGTGAAAGCTAGACTAACAAGGGTCTTTTGAAGCGACCGGGTCACAGGAAACTGTGCCCGACCAAAATCCGAAGGAACCAACCATTTCAGACCTTGGAGAGGAAGCTCTTGGTCCATCTAAAACTCCAACCATTGATATTTAGGCACCCATAATTGTACATATTTATCCTTACGAGTGCCAGACAGTGTCACATGCAGCAATGGAAACAAACGCTGCCACTTCTTCTGGGAATTCTCCTATTCCCACTATGAATGTCACCATAGGGAGTGTTCCACCTCCTAACCCACCATCGTCGGTCTGAGCCACTATGGTCTTGACTACCTCTACTTCAAGCAGTGGTCTGATCCCATCTTTGGTGGCAGCCACTGCTCCTTTCACACGAAGTGTGACATGCCCTTCGTTCTCATAAGGGATGCCTAGCTTAGGTACAAGCCTTGTACTTTCCTACTCCACTTTATAGACTTTAAGTCTAGGGGCAGGGAGCTCTAACGTTCCTCTGCAAGGACCCATGGGGGCTACATTAGCTCCCTTTAACGCTTTCCCTTACAGAGGAGGTCATATACCTCCTTCATCCCCTTTGCTCGGTGGTGCCCACCAGCATTCCGTAGGGCCAAATGCAAACCATAGTTTATTTGGAGCAGGGAGTCAAGGAGAACCTTCTCATAATATGTCGGTAGGTTCAACACCATTTTCTTTGTTCGATGTGTTTAGTAACAATGCTTTCTCATCAGCTTCTTTCTCGACTGGGGAAACCCCAGTTATGGACAACCTAATCCTATGCAGGGTACTATTCCTACATAGGGGGCAAACCCAGGAACTTCTTCCACAGTAGGACCTTGGAATTATTGGCAGTGATCAGTTCCCTCGTCAGGAATGTCGATGGGGGGAAACTCTTTTCAAAACCAATGGAACCTCGGGAAAGGTGCAGTACCTATGACCATGGGATCGACATTGTGCAATCCTTCCCAAAGTCCTCTGAATTTAATGCACGCCCAACCATCTATGTCTTATTTCGAGAATCAATTGATCATATCACCTCAAACACAGAATCTGTATGCTAGTCATGGCCATGGTTTTTACCAGAACCTAGGCCAACAACCCAACTTTTCCTGGAAGAATGGTGCCAGTCAAACTCCAGGCCTCTTTTTCCATGGTTATCACCAACAACCCAAACTACCTTTCCTAGCAACCTTGCATTTTCCAGATTTAACAAAGTTTTTGAATGACCCTATCTATCACGATCCATGTTATCCCCCTATGCTGATGAAATTGCCTTCGGACATACCAGAGTTTGAAGCCAAGCCTAATGAATATCCAAGGGATCATGTGACTACTTTTAACCTTTTATGCTCATCTAATTCGTTGAAAGACAACTTTGTACAGTTGTGATTGTTTCAACATACTCTCATTGGGAGTGCTGCAAAATGGTACATTAAGCTCAACCGCTCAATATACTCTTCCTTCGACAAATTGGCAATGGATTTCCTAAACCATTCCCAATTACCTGTGAGATACGATGCTGGCACAGAATCTCTGATCACATCCGAGAATGGAGATGTCGGAAGAGTTTGATTAAGGTTCCAATCCCACCATCATTCCTTCTTGAGTGGTTCCTTAAGTCTTTGGTCCCACAGTTATCCAAAGACGTCGTAACGTCGAGAGTGTTTTCCGAAGAATATTCAATCATGTGAGCTCAACAATTTCAGCTAATTTATTCTTATTCTAGTCTACTATATGAAATCTTGTCGGATGCACCATGATCAATAATTGATAAAACTAGACAGAGAGTTGGACCACATGCCGATGGTATTGTTGGTTCAACACAAACAAATCCCATTGAACAACTGACGAAAAAATTGCAACAATTGTCTATACAACATACAGTGGCTAGCTAGACTACTGTTCTGGCTGCTCCCCCTACCCAAACATTGGATATACATAGTGTGCAATCGACAAATCTGAAGGCCACCCAATAGTCTGATGGAAAGAAGAAACAATGTAAGCAGGGTAAGGGGGATAAGAAACCCACTAATAATGATGGTGGGGGCAACACCAAAAAAGGGAAGTCAAAGTATCTATGTAATATGTTCATGAAAGACAACCTGACTCACTAGTGCCCTTGGCTTGCAGAGGCCCAAAAGTTATTGTCACAACAGTAGACTGTTGTTTTAAAAAACCCATTTCAACATGGCCAAAATATAACTCAAGCCTCTACAATTGTAGAAGGGGGTAGTCAAGGACCCCCTCTGTCTTCAAACAATCCTGCATCCGTGAATGTGTATATCATGAAAGGTTATGCCTATATATCGACTAGAGCACATGATTACATCAAGCCAAGCACCTATGAGAAAGGTAAAGAAGTTGAAACCCCATCTCTTCCTCTCCATATCAAGAATATGTTGGGTGAAACCATGACATGCATCCCAAAAGGTGCATTTAAGAAAGCTTCTCACAACCCAAATGCAAGGGCCACCCAAAACTACTCTTTGGTGGAGGATTTGTCTCAAACCCCTTGTATGATGTCTGCTTTGGAAGTCCTCCAAAGATGCCCTTCCTAGAGAAAGGATCTATTAGGAACTTTAGGATTCACTGAGACTTGTAATCCAGGTATGATCATGCCTGATACAACCGACTTAAAACCTCGTGTCCCTTAACACGTAGCATTCCAGATAGTAGTGGCTTACACCACGAAAAGTTTTACTCAGAACATTTTTTGCATGGTGGTTGATGAGGGTTCCTCAACATGTGTAATGTCTTTGGCATGTTGGAAGGCCATTGACCATACCACTTTGTCTACATCACCTACTCTTCTTACCTCTTTTGACTATCATTCATTCCGACCACATGGAATTATCCCCTCTTTTCCAATGCAGTTAGGAGGGAAAACCATGTGTGTCGAGGTTGAAGTAGCCGATGCATCTCTTGACTACAATATCTTGTTAGGGAAGTGTTGGACCTATGCTATACAAGCAGTAGTCGCTACAGTTTTTCGGGTCTTGTTGTTTCCACATGAGGGTCGGATCGTGACCATTGATCAATTTTCTTTCTCCCATCCTGACCCTTCATTGGGGGCATTCACGGTCCCAATGATTGATAACCCTCAACCTAGTTTCGTGAACATAGGGGTTGGTTTATGCCCACCTTTGATGGGTACTTTCGATTACCCACCTCCTCAAGGTGACGTTAAGTTCATATCTAACCACCATAAGGTTGATATTTTCCAATTTTTGGCATTTCACACGACTTACTTCAACGATCTGTGGATTATTCTTTGCCCATTGGCCATGATGGAAGGGACAGGGAACCATGGTATGTCCATTCCCTTGTCTGTGATAGAAGTGGCATACTCTTTAGTCTAGCAAGATTTCGGGGACCTCGATCTGACTCCCGCACAAGAGTTAGATCTGATTCTAGAGCTTATTTGGGCTCAAGCTTCCCTCGTTGATACAGATTCTTTAGACTTAGTATTTCCCTCAGATGAAGCAATCATTGAAGCAATGACTAGTCAGAAAAAACCCTTGGATGATATCCATCACAGATCTTACTTCCTCCCAGAGTTAAGCAGAATTGAAGCAGGGGAATTCACTTTGAATTTGACTAGAGATAGGTCTTGTCCTATCAATCCTTTGTCTATGGATGTTGTTTATGCCAAGGGTAATATGGAAACCATTGCTGAAACTATACCTATTAACATCTCTAGAACCCCTGGCGTCATGGAGAATGTTTTTGTTTGAGCTGAATGCTTCCCCAAAGGGATTCGAATCTAAACATATTTATTTAAGGAATTCCATGGTGTTTTTACTTGGTCTTACGAGGAAATTCCAGACATCGATCCAAAAATGGTTTAACATGAAATCACGACTTATCCTGACGCTAACCCAGTTCGGAAGAAGCTTCGTCTGGTCAATCCTAATAAAGCAACAACTATTAAGGTTGAAGTAGAGAAACTGCTCAAGGCAAGTTTTATCTACCCCGTCCATTTGACCCAATGGGTTTCAAACCCCATGATGGTTGACAAACAATAGGGTATGATTCGCGTATGTATGGACTTCCATGATTTGAGAAAAGCCTATCCAAAAGATAATTTCCCCGCACCATTTATTGACTATATAGTCAATGAATGCGCAGGTTGCAAGGCCTTTTCTTTCATGGATGGTTTTTCGGGATATAATCAGATACAAATCAAACCTGAAGACCAACACAAAACAACATTCATTTGTCCATGGGATACATTTTTGTATCATAAGATGCCTTTTGGTCTGAAAAATGCTAGAGCTACTTTTCAGCGGGCCATGTCTTTTTCTTTCCACGATATCAAACATATCGTTGAGGCCTACCTAGATGATTTAGAATCACCATATCGTAAGAGAAATTATCATCCCACACACCTCTGACTTATCTTTGAGTGATGTCGCTACTTTCAGATTCGCATGAATCCCAAAAAATGTAGTTTTTGCGTGACGTCGGGCCATCTACTAGGTTTCATAGTTTCAACAACAGGGATCATGGTCGATCCTCTCAAGGTTGAGGCAATAGTTCAGTTTCCTCCCCCACATACAATCCTTCAACTTCAGATTTTATAGGGAAAAAAGAACTTTTTGCGGCATTTCATTGCAAACTATGCTGAGATCACAAAGTGATTTATGCGTTTACTGAAGAAGGAAGTTCCTTTTCATTGGGATGAATCCACTCAATGCTCCTTCGAAGCGTTGAAACGTGCCCTCACAACTGCCCCTCTACTTCGGCCACCCAATTATAAAAAATATTTCTTATTGTACTTGGATGCAGTAGAGTCATCCATCGGCATGGTATTAGTTCAGGAGGATGATTTTCTCTCAGAATATGTGATTTATTACCTGTGCTAAGACCTGGTTGTACCAGAACACAATTATTCTCATATTGAAAAACTTGTGTTGGAAGCAGTTCATGCTATCCAATGGTTCCATCATTATATTTTGTTTTGCAAGACCACCGTCATTTTCATTGTGAATTTATTTCAATACGTGTTCAAATGACAGGTAATCGGTGGAAACATCAGTAGATGGATAATTTTCCTCCAAGAATTTGACTTAGATTTCATTTTTGTGAAATCCAAAAAGTCATTGGTCTTTGCGGAACTCATCTCAGAACTTTCGATCGATTCAGGTGATGTTATGCCCAAAGAGTCGCCTATTCAAGGAGACATGTTTTTGAGAGCATATTCGGACCCCTGGTATGGAGATATACTTGTCTATATCTAGACTTTTAAGTGCCCTGCCTCTGCTTCTCATGATGAGCATCGTCGTATATGCCATCAGGCCAAGAACTATCTCATACTCGAAGATACTTTGTATCGTCAAGGTGTAGATTACATCCTTCGTCGGTGCCTCACTCATGAAGAAGCAGAAATCATGCTTAACGATTTCCATACTAGAGCATGTGGAGGTCATTTGTCTGGGTTGGAAACAACCCAAAATATTCTACAAGATGACTACTTCTGGATGACACTAATCAAATATTATATCGCATCAGTCAAGAAGTTCCACCTGTGTCAAATATTCTCATGGAAGATGAGGGCACATCCCACTCCCATGTTTCCCGTCATTACCGTTGGACCCTTCACCAAGTGGGGGATTGATTACACTACCTGCAACCCTCCTTCAACAAGGGGGCATTGTTATATCATCGTAGTAGTAGACTACTTCACCAAGTGGGTCGAAGCTATGCCAACGTTCAAAGATGATGGCGAGACTGCCGCCCTATTTTTGTTTAACCAGATTATAGCACGGTTCAGTGTCCCGAGAGAGATTTTCACTGACCGTGGAAGTCACTTTCAGAAAACAATGATGGTCGAGTTAACATCAAATCTTGGGTTGAGGTAAGAAAAATTTTCACCCTACTACCCTCAAGAGAATGGTCAGGTGGAAGCTGTCAATAAATATATTAATACCATCCTACAACGAACGATCAATTCCGCCAAGTCAAATTGGCATTTGATGTTATACTCGGAATTATGGGCCTACCGAATGTTTGTTAAGACTGAAACTAGTTTCTCACCTTTTCAACTCGTTTATGGGATGGAATCAATCTTGTCTATAGAGTGTCAGATCTCATCTCTCAAGTTGGAAGTACAATTGTTTCCAGACACTTCACCACTTGAAGAGAATTTATTATACCTCGAGCATCTCAATGAGTAGCGTCGGGATGCAGCCTTAGCCAACAAGGCTCAGAAACAAAAATTCAAGTGTCAATATGATCACTCTGTTCATCCTCAGATTTTCTCAGAAGGCGACCTTGTCCTAGTCTATGACCAAGATAAGGACCCCCTGGGGGCAGGCAAGTTCAAACCCCTATGGTTCGGACCTTTCATCGTAAAATAGGTTCTAAAAAATGTCACTTATCATCTAGTAGACTTTGAGGGAAATGATTTGGCAAAGCCTAGAAATGGGCTCTACCTCAAGAAGTATTACTCATAGGTAGGTCACCTTGGGTAACTTTTTGTAACATATGTATAGTTCCTGTACATTTTCATTTTTAGTCTTCACCCTTTTTGGTTTTATGGACGTGTCATTTTGATGTCATCCTTTTCACTATCGAATATGTCAAGTGAATCAGAGGTGTTCATTGGGTTTGTGGATGGCGCTAGTCGACACACTCGAAGGCTTCCTTCTGCAGCTTGGGTAATTTACACACCTCAAGGCCAATTGCTATCTTTAGGAGGTATCTGTTTAGGTGACACCACAAACAATGTTGTCAAATACATTGCAACTCTAGAGTTGTTACGTGACGCTTTGTCACATGGTATTTCTCGTCTCTGGGTATATTTATATTCTCAGCTGGTTGTGTCTCAGTTAAATGGAGTGTATTGCATTTATGATCCTACTCTAAACCAATGGTTCCTTAGGGTACGTCTCTTAGAACGAAGCTTTGATTACATTACGTATATCCATGTTCCCGGGAGATTGAATCAAGTTACAGATGCCCTAGCTAATCATGTATTAGATTGTCATATTGTACACATGTAAAGAAAATCACACACACACACATGTAAATACATTGGTAAAATAAATGTAGTCCATAAACACATAAAAATACATAAAAATCCATATATAATATCAAAAATATCAGAGTACATGCGTGGGTGAAAGTGCCTCAAAAATACATCTAGTAATGAGTCATGGGGCTTATGCCCTCAAAAATATACAGATAGTGCCCTTAGCACGTGAAAATTAAAGCATAACTAAGGACGGGGCCTATTGGCCCTGTTATAATGGTCAACGACGTTTTCCAAATGCCGAAAAAGTTAGACCCACATTCGTGGTGCCCCCACTACATGAGGCTGCATAGACTGTGACAAATCCTCAATCTCTACCATGGGGACTGTGTGAATGAGAGAGATAAAGTTTCTCTCTACTCATCTCAAAAATCTCTCATCTTCACTGGTTGGAGGTCCTCCTACTATTGTTGGTCTGCCAGCTATAGCTGGGGTAGCCTCTAGTTGAGGATGTCGCCTATTCCTTGCAAAGTCAGTTGGTCGCACTGGCCCCACATATACACATAATAGACATAGATCTTTTAGATAATCTGGTGTATAAAAAAAAATGATATATATATAAAAAAAACATAAAAAATTAAATAAATTAAAAAAAATCTTACCCATCTCTCCTCGCTCCTCGTCGCGAGGTACGGGTACCTCAGGATCTCTAGAGAAGTCAATTCTAGCATAGGGGTAGTCCTCTATGATCAAAATCTATCATGCCCACCAAGAAAAAACATTTGTCGTCAAAGGCTTCAATGGTCCCTCCCCCCCCCTGTCGTGGCAACAATGTTGCCCATCTGCATAACATGGGGCTAGAGGCATGGTGCCCTTGTATCACCTCTTTAGGACTGAAACTAGGCACTCTCTCAAAGAAGAAATCACGAAGAATATTCCCAAACTCGAAATTCCTCTGATTCCGCATTCGACACTCTGTTAATTGCCTCTTCATACAATATAGTAGTGTGGTGCTCCAGTCAAATATTTGTGCATTTAAGCACTGAAATACACAATTCATGTGTGCACAAAAAGCCTGATGGAAAGACACATACCCAGTAATCCGCCCAATGAGCAACACTGTCACTTTCAGTGATAAGTTTGAGATCTTGCTTATTGGCACCTGCGAGAACGTTCTGTTAGTGTCAGCTTCATAATGGAGTCCAATCAACTCCGATATGTTGTGAGGCCTGGAGGGAAAGGAACAAAAATTGACTGGTTCCCCTCTCCTTGAGAGGCCAGTCAAAAAGTATATATCCTTTGTCATTAGAGCCAACGACTGCCCCTCTAGCATAAAGGCCTCTACGTTGGGATGCCAGTAATCCACCAAGGCATTCAATATCCTAGGTTGTGATCGCATGAAAGAGCACTAGAAAAAATTTAACAAACCACACTGCAACAATGAAACAAGAGCATCAGGGTCCTCATCGACCAACACATCAACATACTCATGCTCT
The DNA here is from genome assembly GCA_010110895.2 of Picea sitchensis. Lineage (NCBI taxonomy): Eukaryota > Viridiplantae > Streptophyta > Pinopsida > Pinales > Pinaceae > Picea > Picea sitchensis. The sequence goes on along the minus strand of SNQJ01S0152459.1, from coordinate 1,137 downwards.
CTTTCTCTCCAGTAAACATACATCCTGCAAATAGACAAAGTTTAGGAGGGTTAACTCTTGTTTTATTTTTATTTTTTTACACTAAATGGAAGGTCCATGTGGGCTGTAGTGGTCACAGTAGCATGTACACTCAGGCTATCATAAGGAAACCCACCTGTACACTAGGTCTATCATAGGACAACCCACGTGGATGTAGGTCCGACCTTTTAAAGGTTGACACCCCTCCAAAAGATGAACTTAAATGCATAACGAAAGAATTAAATTGCAAGAGGGGGTAGTGTATACTTGGTAGAAGAAGATGGCCGTTTCATCCACTAAGGATCCCAGAATCAACTCTTTTCACAAAGGATTAGTTTTGACGTTTAGTCAATTTCTTAATTAGTAATGGTGATAATGAGCTGTCAGCTTCTATTTATAGACTTTTTGGCCTCTTTTTGTCAATTTTTGGACCCTTTTGTCATTTTTTCTAAACTGAAAATCATATAGTATGGTTTAGGAGTTTTCTTTGGATTGTCATGAGAAGTGTTCTTTGCGTATTGGGAAACTTTTTGGAGCTTTGGATTGTTTTGAAGGTCCTTTGGTAAAAATCCATTTTTTCCAACTCGTTGCATTTAAGATAGGATTCCATCTCCACTTTTTGCATCTTTTTGTCTTTTATGCTTTGCCATAGGATCGATCCCACTGAGTTACGACATGGAACCATCATTGATTCTTTAGGAGTGTCATAATTTAGTGGTAGATCCTACTTTAACATGGATTCCCTAGGTAGATCCTAGTTGCATTTTGGTGTCCATGTTGTCACTAACGACTATAGGCCCGAGAGTCCTTACTAGTTTTTCCTGATTATGAGTTTGAGCCTCATTTGCATGATTCCTTATCACTCTTAACCTCACCCTCGGGAATCCCAAAACTTAATGGGCCTTATTTTAAGCTCTTTTTAGACCCTCTAAATGTGAAAAGATTATCGAGCGATCTTGTTGACCTTCACACTCGCTAAACTGAAATTTGAAGTCATGTCTGTCCGATGGTAGTTTACCCCTTTTTTGGTCTGGATGGTCAATTGTACGAACAAAGGTATACTCTAGGAGCCTTGGTTCTCTAGAAGAGTATTCTCAGGTATAATTTTAACCCTTTCTC
>SNQJ01S0152458.1:12330-22917 GCA_010110895.2 Picea sitchensis | reverse complement strand
GAGGGTAGGGTCTGGTTGTTAACGAATCTTCTTCTTTCTAAAATGGGATATAAATCTCAAAGAAAAATAATAAGATAAATGTCAAATTTCTTGACAAAGATCCATATGATCACAAAAAAGTATTTTTACCAACTTCATACAAAAACATTGAATTATTAATGAAAAATAAAACTTAAAAACTATAATTATATGATTGCATTGGATTGGATTATAATGAGGTTGTACTTTTTACCAACTTCATACAAAAGCATTGAATTAATAATATTAAATTATTAATGAAAAATAAAACTTAAAAACTATAACTACATTGGATTATGATGAGGTTGAAGAGCCCATCTTTCTTTATATAGTAACAAAAAAACTATAAAATAGGTTAGGATCTACTTTAGAGGATCCTAAGAAGCTTTTATATAATCATTATTTTATATAATCATTATTTTTCTTTCTATGATAACAAAAAACTATAAAATAGCTTAGGATCTACTTTAGATGATTCTATGATATTTTCATATAATCACTATTGCTATTAAACAAAAGCTTTATATTATTATATATTTTTTCAAGATTTCATTTTAACTTTATCTATTTTTCTTATATAAATGGATTGTATTTTTTATTAAACAAAAACTTTATATTATTAAATATTTTCTCAAGATTTCATTTTAACTATTTTTTCTTATATAAATGGATTATATTTTTATTTTATTTTATATAATGATTTTATTTTTATTATATAAATGGATTGTATTTTTTATTAAACAAAAACTTTATATGATTAAATATTTTCTAAGATTTCATTTTAACTATATTTTCTTATATAAATGGATTATATTTTTATTTTATTTTATATAATGATTTGATTTTGTGTCATTTTGATGATAATGTAAAGATAACTTATTAACTATTTTTTTTTATTTAAATGAGTTATATTTTTTATTTATTTTATATAATGATTTGTATGTGTGTCCTTTTGATAATAATGTAAAGATAACCTTTTATAAAATTTATGGTTTTTTTATTAAATTAAAAAAATTCATTAAAATTATATATATAAGGAAACAATAATTATTCTAAGTTCTTTTCACATTAATATATGCATTTTTTCTATTTGATTCCACCATGATTATGAGGATGAGTAACATTAATAAATATTTTGAATTAACAAAGATCAATTTTGATTTTTGATCTATCATGCATTGAGAAGGATTAAATCCCTCTAGGTGCAAACATTTTTTTAGATAGAGTACAAAACTTGAGGAAAGTTTTGCACCTCAAGAGATTTGATCTTCGTCAATATGTATATGTATATGTTATAGATGAATTTGATTCTTTGAAGTTTACTACTTACCATTTTTCATTTAGAGAGTACTATCAAGAATGACATTTCAAAAGTTACATGAGAATTAAGGTGAATAGTAAGAAAGTAATAGTATCCTTATAATAAATAATAGATAGATTACTTAGTGACCTATCTCAATATGTCTTTTTCATATTTTATTTTACTAATGTGTGTTATCTTTCTCATGTCTTCATCTTTTCATATGGATCATTTCATTTTTTCATATGGATTATATGAGAAAGGAAGTTTATATGGAAGACCATTCAAACATTTAACTCAAGATATATAATATTGTAGTGGAAGTAATACTCTATCTCTCTTGCTTTCTGATATTTCTTTCTTTCTCCAACCTTGTATGTTCCTCATAATTCTATTTACATTTTATTGCATGATTTTGATTTTAATGCACTATATATTATAATCGTTTCAATGTGTAAATACTAATAGATAAATCACAACCAAGCAAACAAAGTATAGAACTTCAACTTATAGTATGTATTTTGAAATTGGTTTGCATTTTGTTATTGTTAAACCCATTTCACTTGATAATTTTCACTATTTAGATGTCGAAATCAATGTACATGATCAATTTCTTTGATATTGTTTCCTCAATTAATCCACTAAATAATTTTGATATTGTTATTCAGATGATTGATATTACTAAATCCACTAAATGATTGATATTACTAAATGATATTACTAAATCCACTAAATGATTGATATTGCATTCTTTATTATTTTCCATGGTTGGAGCATATTAATAGTGTAAACATATACTTCGTAAATTTTGAAACTTTCTTCATTTTTCTGACCTATTAAACTATTGTTTCAATAATATTTTTATTCTCAATATATACTTCTTGTTATTTTACATTTGAAACAAATTGAAAATGGATAATATGATATGACAGTGTGGTGATAAAAAGTATAAGATGGTCTAGTTTTAAAAAGTATGTTTGAATGAATAAAAAATAATAATTTATAGAAGTGAAGAATAATAATGATTAAAGATGAATGAAGAGATATCCAAGAATAACTTAACTACTTTGGTTATATTAGATTCATTAAAAAAAAGTGATCTTATATATTTATATGGTTCCTAATAACTTTGAAGTTCCAGGAAAAAAAAATGAATCAAATTAAATTTCAAAAAATAAAAAAGTTAAGGAGGTTTATGTGTGTATAGGACTTATGTGCCACTACCTTCTCATGTCTTAAGTTTTATTTTTAAAAATTAAGTAAATAATGGAAAGTTGGTCCTCTAACCTAAGTTTGATTTTGATCTAGATTTAATATTAATCTTAACAATTATTTAGGAATATTTTTAAAAGTAATTTTTAATAACTATTCAAAATATTATTGAATTAATTATCTTATTGTTTTTAATTTGTTTTTTATTGTTTTATAATTAGTGTCTACTTTCAAAAGTCTAAGACTATATCAATAGAAAAGTATTGTAAAAAATGTTGAAACTTATTTATCTTGAAATGGTTATGTGAATTTTTCATAGCTTTGTCTCTAATTCTTTTGTAGTTTGAAAAATATTAAGTAAACAGTGAAAGGTTACTTTTAGATATGTTGAAAGCCCACATCTCTAGAAAGGATGTTCTAACAAATGACATTGTTAAATATGTCTTTGAATAGAATGTTCAATGATGGCATAATTAAATATGTCTTTCATTTCTTTGTCACCTTCCATTGTTATTACTTAGAAAGGCGTACACCTATTGACAATGGGCAGATTTAATAGGGGTCTAGTGCTTAATAAGTTTTCTATGGACATATTCTTAGTCATTTCTTTGTCACCTTCCATTGTTATTACTTAGAAAGGTATTGACCCCTATTGACAATGGGCAGATTTTTTTTTTTTTTTTTTTTTTTTTTGGTTTTTCTCTCCCATGAGGGCTTCCCATGATAAAATGTATCAAGTGCTTAGTAGTCACACAAAATAAATGGCTGTGATTTCAATCATTAACTTCTTAGCTATTATAAAGACATCCGTTTATGTGTTTACTTTTTTACATTTACCTAATCATATTTAAAAGTTACTTTGATAGCTAACTAATTGCCACGTAAGTGATTAACAGAAATTAAAATATTAACACCAGATAAATGAAGCGCAACAGTTTATTTGTTAATCAATAATAAAATTTAATATATTCTTTTAAGGATTAGTTTCATCTTATCAACCTTTCGACGTTCACCAGCAGCTATTTAGCTGATGTGCTACTTGTAAGTACTCTCCATATTTTGTTGTTGTTGTAAGTACGCCTGTATTTGGAGAAGGGTTGACGCCTGTGTAAAGATCCGCGTGATCGAATCGAGGAGGAGAAGAGTCGTGTGCAGGAGGAGGAGGGTCATGTGCAGCGTGATCACTGTCCAGAGAGGGCATGCGCACTGTCCAGAGGACGTAAGTGAGAGGGCGAGTGGATCTGTCTCGTGGCTGCTATATGTTGACGTTTCAAACTAATCCGCTATATAGTTCAGTCTGATAGAAGTATAAGAAGAAAAGCTTCAAAGTATATGGTTGAAAATGTGCGCTTCTTTTGATTTTGAATAGAACCAGTGATGTCGGAAAGGAGGGGTTGAGATTTCGGTGTCGCGGAAAAATCTTGAAGAGGATCTTCAGCATTTAATTCTGAAGGCGTGAAAGAATTCCATTCTTGGCAACTGTAGCGTGCGATGCAGCCGTGGATGCATTTGCAGTAGTCGTGTTAAAGCGCCACCGTGTTTTATTTATTACGCATCTCTCGCATGCTATGGCATTGAGATAACTTTGGAAAGATAATGAGGGCATGTCGATTGTACTTGTGTCCGCTGCGTCTTTTTGGCTTTTGTGGCAGTAGTGTTCCATTGCTTCTCATTATTTCTTGAAGACCTCTGATTTCGATCCCAGAAGGACGCCCAGATCTGGCTTAGTTTGTGGCGGATCAAGTGGTTTCCAGGCGGTGAGCTCGCAGATGCCTAGTTGAAAACATTTAAGCATTTTGATGCTGGGGCCGTTGCAGATTGGCATTTTCCACCACTTGTTTTTGTGGAGGTTTCGTCATTTTCTATCAACAGAAATTGAAAATGACATTATTGAAATTGCAATGATTAATGAAGAAAGTGTGTATTCAAATGAGATTGATGATGGAGATGAATGTGTAACTGTTGATGAATCTCTATGTGAATCTTTGGTAAATTTAGTTAAATTTGATGAAAACTATTCATCTCATGAAGAGTGGTCAATTATGTTGCATGAGAAACATCTTATTGATGATTTATTGTTTGGTGAGAAGAAAAGCTCAGTTGCATACACAAACCAAGTGAAAGACAATCCGATAGATCCTGCTAAAGAGATTGAAGACATGAAATAACCAGTTGTGATAGGAGCTGAAGTTGAAAATGAAGATTATTATGCAATATCAGAGGCAAGGAAGAAAGAAGAAGAAATGCAATCTCTCTTAGAAGAGAAAAATGAAAAGAACAAGTATGGTTCTTCCTATGATTTTTCATATGATTGTAACAATGTTTTTGAGTGTGCATGTTTACAAGATAACGGTTCATTTTTAGTAGTGACTGATTATGAAGAAAACATGGAAGAAAATGAAGAAATTGATAAAGAAAATGTTGAGTCAATTCTTATGATGTGGAGCCCAAAAGAAATCAAGTATTATTATGAATTGATGTTACAACAGTCCATTGAGAAGGACATTGATGATTGTATCCAAAAAGGGCAGCAACTCACTTATAAGAAATTGGAAGAATTTGCAAACATTAAAGACAAATGCTTCCAAGAACCTGCAAAAGTGTTGGGGACAAAGAACAATAGTTAGCTGCCAAATTCCAAAATGAAGAACAAAGCCAAGAGGATAGTCAAGCATAATAGATTCAAGATGAAACATATTTGGAGCAGCAAGCCAAGGAAGCAGCTCCATCTCCATCACTATCTTTCAACAAGAAAGGTCAAGATGAAATTGTTAGAGTCAAGTGTAAGCCTAGCTGGGACTAAGACCAACATGTATGTTACTTATGTTATCTATTGACATTGTATTAAATCCATTTATCCATTAAGGGGAGTGTTGGATAATAATGGTGAAATGTCATAGTTAGGAAATGGTTAAAACAGATTTCTATTGTACCCTAGTTTAGTCTTTGAGTGGTTCTCAGATCCATGATTTCAGGAGATTGTTAGATACTATCCTAGCCTACAAATCTGTATGCAATTTATCAAATTGTAATTGAGTGTGTGAGCTTAGTCTCAGTGGTGTGAGCCTTTGTGGCCTCACCTTATCATTGTGTTATTCACTATGTAATTCTAAGTATATGATATGGATGTTATTATGTACTTTACCTATATTTGATTTCATAAATATGAAGTTGTCTTAACTTTATACCTATAGATGCTTATAATTAATGGTTCATATATATCTTTGGTTTAAATTTTAAATTAGGGTGGGAATTGGATATTTTTTGTTTATTTAATATTTTATATATATTTTTAAGTGTCATTTATGTTGAACATGAAATGAATTATACATCTCCCTCATAACATCTTGGTGGTTATATGGGATAAAATTATTTTTTTTAACCACTAGAATAGGTAACTCATAGGAGTGATATAGGCTAGGTAGATCAAACACTTCTGACTTAGCAAGGTTAAAAGTATCCCAAACACACAGAAGTGGATCTCTATCTCTAGGAACATCTACTCTTATATCTTTATCACAATGGGCCAACATATCCCCTCCAAAAAATATAACCAAAATGAAGAAGAGAATAACAAATATACTACCCAACAAAATGATTTACACTCATAAAATTGACTTCTACAAACTATCCACATCCATGACATAACTTTCACAAATTACCTTCTCTTTTTTTTAAATCTAATTTATTTATTTTGTGACTTCTACGAACTATCCACATCCATGACAGAACTTTCACATGTTACCTTGTCTTTTTTCAAAATCTAATTTATATATATTTTAATTTTGATTTAGAAAAAAAAACATTTTTTAACTTTTAACAAACTAATTTAAACACATTTTAAAATCCACCAAATGAAAATGACATTGTTTTTTTAAATTCGATTAAAATATAAGATTATAAAGTAAACAAATATTAAATTATAATTTATTTTTTTAATAGCGTTAAAAATAATTTTTGGAAAAAGGAGTGGTAGGTGTGATGGGTGAGGCATTTAAGGAAATGGATTATGCTCAAGGGTTAGGAGATGCAACCAACAATGAAGTGGAAACAATAGTAGTCTATCGAGGTTTAGTCGCACTAAAGGAAAAAGTAGTACGATAAGTAATGATGAATGGGGTTTCAACAATGATTTTATGATAATTTCTTCTATCAAATCCTCTTTAAAATTTCAATTTCTCTAGACTTATCCAAAGGACCATCAATCTCACTCAAGACTTTCCATGTTCTGCAATGTAGTGCCATCTTCTATTTTGACTTTATTAACTACAGTGTTGTTATTATTTAAGGGCATTCGGATTACAAGAATGATTTGGTTGGTTGACATATACACTTTTGGATGATGTGATTTAAAATTTTAATTTGATTTAGTTTGATCATTGTTTGGTGTATATATACAAATTTATTATGGCTTATGTTTGATATTCTTGCGATGGTATGAGATAATTGGATTCTAGTATATGATGTGATGACTTATTGTGGCCTTATGAGTAGTTTGAATTGTATCTTGATATTGATGTATGTGTGTCTAAGAGTCATATAGGTGATATGAAATTTTAGTGATAAGTGATATCATGGGATATTGAAAATGAATACATGTTTATATGATGTAAATTACTATATTATGTTATATCATGTTATGTTATTGATGGTTTTCCAATTGTGATAGAAAGAACCACATGTGCATAAAGACTCCAGATAGAGTCAAGATATGTGGACCCATTATGGGGTTGTGATATTAATGATTTCATGTGTGTATTGTTGCTTCTTATTTATTCATGATTATTGGACAATATTATTTGATGTGTTTGTCTCTAAATGTGTGCAGAGACAAGAATACTATTTTTTAATTAAACTTACACATAGGCAAAGGGTTGTATGAAAAGTTGTGACATGAGTACCATCAGTGAGAGGAGGTCGTTGCCTATTCCTTCCTACTAGCCTCCATGTCCTGTATTAGGTTGAAAAACATATGTTTTTTTCTAGAGGTTAGACGTTGTCATGATTATAGGTTATGGATTTGATCATTCATGGCGTACCGCTAAGGGGCATGCAATAATGCATTAATCTTGATTCCTTAGTGGACATTAGTCTCTCACCAAAGGTAAGTGGGTTGGGTTAACTAGGTCTCAACCCTCACAAAAATCCTCCACCATGAAAAAAATGGATACTTGAACATTACTCTCCCACATATTAATCCTTATTCCTTAATGAACATTAGTCTCTCACTAGAGGTAAGCGGGTTGGGCTAACTAGTTCCCAATCGTGACACAAATCCTCCACCATGAAAAAAAATTGATACTTGAAGGCTTTGCGTTAACTCGAAGTCCCCCTTGATATTGGTCTATATGTCATTCTTGTCTTCAAAGCATCGTCTCATGTTAAAGAGATTTCAAATAGAAGAATCATACCCTCCATTAAGAATCTTTGAACATTTAATTGTCTTCCTTGGGACAAGGCCTGAAAAATGGTATTATTTATGTTTTGAAAGCATGGTATCCCATTAAAAATATGTCATATAGAAGAATCAAATTCACGACTGACATTATCAAAGACCAAACTCCTTAAATTGGATTTAAACCAAACATGTAACCCTAAATATATAGTCTTTTTCTTACTTAAAAAAATTATTTCAATTTTTTTAATAGGACAACATAGAGACCTTATGGAAGGAACCCATGGGTGGTGGAAAAATTGCAAATAAGCCTTTTAAAACATGAACGAGTTAGAGTTATAGTTTGGGGCTAAAATGATTGGAGTTGGCTTGAAACTAATCAATTCTCTCTCTAAAAGAAGATCAATGACATTCTTTCAAAGGATTAATAAAAAAGATTCTCGGATTAATGGCATTTTAAGACTAATAATTTTTTCTCTAAAAGTAGATCATTGACATTCTTTCTTAACTAAAGTTGTCCAACTATCAATGACGTTCTTTCTTAACTAACTTTGTCCAACTATCAATGACATTCTTTCTTAACTAATGTTATCCAATTTTAAGGTAAACCTTTAGTAAACTTGTGTTCTTAAAATCTTAATATAACAAGTTTCTATACAAAATTTTGGAGAAACATCAAAGATTTCTACAAATCTATCTGATGTTTATATATCCTTAACATTCACCAAACTTTAAAGCTAATAAATAACCATTTTTAAAAGAGAAATTAAATAATACAATTAATAAGACATCTTAATATTTTTCATTTATGCTCATCTCCTTAAAAAAAAATTAATAAGACATCTTAATATTTTTCCTAAAAAAAATTAATAAGACATCTTAATATTTTTCATTTATGCTAATAGAAGATATTAAGACTTAAAAAACCTTCTATGTTATTCAACAATTATTTGATGGATTCAAAAGGTTGATTGTCCAGTCATGTGGATATCCCATGTGGATATCTTATATAGCTCCATTCAATTTAGTGTTTCACAAAAACCCATAATTGATCAAAAGTTTAATAAAAAAAAAAACTGAATACCAACTTAATTAAAAAGGAAAAAAAAAAAAAAACTAATACCAACTTGAATTAAAAATGGAAAAATACCCTAATACTAACTTGCATTAAAAATGAAAAAAAACCCTAATACCAACTTCAATGTGGTTCAATGTGGTTTAATAGTTTAGGAAAGTGCACCTCAAGTCTTATGATAGAGACCAACAGGATATTAAATGTTCTCTAACTCCACATGATGTAAATAACCTATAGCACCCAGGGTTGTCATCTCTTCTTTATGTAACATCATTTAAATTATATTACATTTAAATTATATTACAGGGAAGCATCATCTTATAATGTAATAGTCATTGAATGTTCAGATCCACAATGGTTTAAAAATTAAACAATAGACTCATGAAAATCCTAAAATCTCTATCCTAAAGTATTTCAATTTTTTTAAATATATATACAAATTTTTTTAAATATATATACAAATGGAAAAAAATTTAATTGGTGAGGATATGCATGGAACATCTAGGCATAGAAACCCCATAATCACCCACATTTCCCTCTAGGCAGTGATCCTCAAATTTTTGCTTTGTAAAAAAATCATATAAAAAGATTTCATCCCTATCAATTGTTGATAAATCCCTGGTGTTCATAATTCTACACCGATTGTTAATTTTAATTTTTATCCAGCCATCACTACTTTCAATTCCACCGTCTGTAATAAGATCACAAACGAAAGAATCAATCAATGTTCCCAACAGGCTATAATCCACAGAGTTCAGAGAACCCAGAGAATGAAGAAGAAAGTACAAATTGCTCTTGAAAAACATTGAATGGTAACAAAGTCCATATCGACAGAAAAACCTCCATGATCTTTCTCGTCCTGTTATTGCTTGTCGATGGGCATCTACACACGGATTTGAGCATGCAGAGATCCTAAAATAATTAGAAATATTCTTATTGCTGAGACTATGAAAACACTGAAGAGAAAAGAGCTTCTATAGAATCGAATTCATATTCTTAGTGAGCATGCCTGCCTTGTGTTCCACGTTCTGTGTTCATACGATGCCAAGTTTTCAGATCTCATTTTGCATTCATACTAATATATTTCTTTACAGTAGTAGATCTAAAAAGCAAACTTCACAGATTTGTTCACTATATTAATACCTTATGATATCTTATGATACCTTTGTATATGACAACAACAATTTGGACTAAGTGACTTCATACAAATATCTTGGAATTGATATTCACCACAAGCTCAATTGGAATTATAGCATTGAGAAAATGATTATTGGGGAATGGAAAACTTATTATGGGCTTGAAAACAATTGTAAATCCACTGATCTTTGAGGTTGGGATAAGAAGAAACTCCTCTTTGAGACTCTTGTTATACCTGTTATTCTTTATGGATGTGAAGTCTGGGGCTGTAGTATCTCTAGTGAATCCTAGAGAAAGATAGAGCAAATACAAAATAATTTTATAACCTATAATCTCAAAATTAAAGGAAATAAACCCTATCCCATCCTCCTCTTAGAAACAAGCCTCTCCTCCATTGAGAGCATGGCTATGACTAGATACCTAATGTATAAGAACAAGTTAAACAACATG
>SNQJ01S0152457.1:7534-30451 GCA_010110895.2 Picea sitchensis | reverse complement strand
ATTTGCACCATCATAATTTTTTATCGCAAGGTATGGGTCAAGGCATCCTCAACATGGTGGAGGGAGGAAACCTCAGCCTTAGCCTTTAAAGGAAGATTTTGTGCATCCAGGGAAAAAAACAACACCTTGAACCCACACACATGACCTCCTAAGTGTATGTTTTTCCTCTTAGTGGGCATATTGGCACCATTAGGGTTTTTGGAGAACTAGGTATCAATTTCAAGGCTAAACCAAGGTCATGAGATGAAACTTGTGAATTAGGACTAAAAAGTAGCTTCTAGGCCTAAAGACCCATCAATGAGGCTTGATACCACCACAACTGAATTCTTTATGGGATATGTGTCCTTCGAGTGACCATATGAACACCATTAGAAGGTTTTGAGCACCAAGGATGGGTCATGGAGTAGTACATGGCCAAGGGAGAAAAATCGAGCCTTGGGATATGGGAAACATTAGAAGGTTTTGCACAATAGGTATGAGTTTTTGTGCCTTGACCATGGTTGGGTGATCCGAAAAGATCTTTTACACAACAATGGTTGAGTTATTATGCATGTGTTGATTAACCAATTAGGAAGCTTAAAGAAAGAGGAAGAAGTATAGAAGAAATGTGAAAACCATATACACATATACAGATCTTAAATGAAGCATAAACAACAGCAAACCATAAACACCAATGTGATTATGGAGTTCGGCAATCTCGCCTACGTCTCTGGGCCTTGTCTCAATGGGCTTTGCTTATTTTTGTTCGAAGCTTTAAATGTACATCATGAAAGTGCCAATGGATTACAACAATGAGCTGGTTGTGTTCTACCAGATCTCATGAACCCGTAAAAAATGATGGCACCCAAATCGGATGAACGGAGCTCCCAGAAATGGCCCGCAAATGTGTGCTCCTCAATAGCTTCCCTGCATAACAATGGCCTTTGGCTCAACAATCTAGCATCATAAACTTGTTCTGAAATTCCTCCCATGACCTCAAGAAGGAATGGTTTATATATATTTGAAGTTGGTAACCATCTCCCAACTTCCCCCTAAAATCTGGCCTCAAAAAGGGCCCAATATCCCCCCAAAATGGGCAAAATCCCCCAAATCTGTTGAGAAAATCAATAATACATCATAAGGTATAGTTAAAAAATCACTCTATGCCAAATTTAGGGTGCAATCCCCTTGCTCGGTGGCCCCTGGTCCTATGGGTGCATCCCATGTGGCCTAGCGCCCATGCGCTGACCCCTTACCTCTAGGCCCTGGTCCCGTGCTAGGCCATGTGGCCAAACCCCAACACATCCACATGCTATCATATGGTTACAACCACCGAAATAAGCTCCTAGACTAGTTCCCTGGTCGGTGGGCAAGCCCGACCAACCGGGTGTTATCCGTTCATCTGAGTGCCAGGTATAAGGTGAAGAATCGGGTCCTATGCAGAGCGCTGAAACCAAGGGCCAACTCCCCATAATAAGCGTGCACCCAAAACAAGGAATAATCCACGATCATTGGTCGTGGTCGCATGTGTATCCGTCAGGGGTTGTGGCTTATCGCCAACCCTTTCTTCGCCCATGGGTTCAACCCTTGCAACTTAAATAGAAGTCAATTCCTTTACGGTTAAGAACTGCCATGTAGGTGGGCTGGTAGGCCAGCCTACGCCAAAACATTGCCCGGTGGAGAGGTCTCGGGGTCAAACCCCATAACTCCAAAATTTTGCAAACGAAAACTTTAATCCAATACATGGGTGCCACGTGGAAGCCCACGTCTGGGCCACATGGCACCGTACCTTACGCCAGCTAGCTGCCAAGTGTCAACACACTATTCGACCTGCTTTTCCACACGTCAACAACTTGCCCAGTGTCAGACCTGCCACGTCATCTGTCAATGTACCTGCCAGTGGACCTGTGACTGACACATGCCATACGGATGTGCCACGTCACCTGTACGGACGTGCCACGTGTCACCACTACAAGGGTGACATGTGCCACTCCCTGATTGGTCCCTTATACCTGTCCACGTCAGCATATGTACGCCCAATTAGCCTATCACTTGTCACCTCCAGAAGATGCCATTTGTGACTACCACGTCATATATACGGCCGTACGACCTATACAGTCAGCTTCCACGTTGCACTCTACGAACTGTACAATCAACATTTTTTTGCCTATTTGGCAGAAAGAACATATTGTCATAACTTGAGCATACGATGTTTGTTTGAGCCCGTTCAAGTTGTGTTGGGTTCGTATCGATGAGGCCTACACACACATCCATTTTGAAGCCATTCTACGAACTTTGATTTTTAGGCCTTTTTGAGCCCCTATCAAGCTCTTGAATCCAATTCTGGATCATTGGGGGAGAAAACTCAAGCCTTAGTCCCCAAAGGTAGCTACTAATGCTCAAAGGACATGAAAAATGCCTTGAACCACCACATAGGATCTTTATATGGGATGTTTTACCTTTAAGAGGGGATATGGGGTCTATTAGAAGGTTTTTAGCACTAGATTTGGTCATAACGCCTTAAACATGGTCGGGGGAGGAACACTAATCGTAGGCCCTAAACAAATATTTTAGGCATATGGAGCCAAGAATTTCACCTCAAACAACCACACATGATATCTCAAGGGGTATATGTGGCTTATGAGTGGGATTATGGGCACCATTAGGAGTTTTTAAATATTAGGTATGAATGCATGGGGATTAAACAAGGTCAATGGAGGAAGCTCATGGATTAGGCTATAGTGGTAGCTTTTAAGGATCAAGGTTCATGAATGACACTTCAATCCACCATATATCACTTCTCGAGGGAATATTTGTCGTTCAAGTGAGGATATGGGCATCGTTAGGATATTTTGAGCATTGGGTATGGGTTTTGGGTACTTCAATATGATCAATGGAGGAAATTTGGGCCTTGGGTCCCAAAGAAAGATTATAGGGCCAATAATGACAGATTGAACCACCAAAAAGGACCTTTCCAAGGTATCCTTGATCTCCAAATGGGAATAGTTAGCATTATGAGGTTTTCAACATTAAGTATGGGTCTTGGGACCCTAGAGATAGTCATGTGAAGAAACCTAGGCCTTAGGCATTAAAGGAAGGTTCTATGCATTTGGGGCATGTTACCCCCTCACCTCTAGGGGTAACTAGAGGATATTTTTTCTCCATGATCCACATTCCAGACAACAGTTTTGATGATGACATTCTCGAAACCCTAGAGATGGTTAGGTGAAGAAACCTAGGCCTTAGAACCTAAAGGAAGGTTCTAGGCATTTGCGGCCTATTACCCCCTCACTTTTAGGGGTAACTAGAGAATAGTTTTTCTCCATGATCCACATTCCATACAAAAATTTCGATGATGAAATTCTTGACTCTCCATAGACAGTTTCCCACATATGTCTTCCATTACATGCTAAACTCACTCACATCAAATGGCATAGTGCATTACACACCAAGGTACGAACGTGTCCATATTCCTTACCATACATAACATATTCCATCTATCCTTTATCCATTTTCCTTTCTTTTCCGTTGGTTGTTACATGTATCCCAAAAAGGTCCATGCTTTAGAATTCCACGAGAATAAGGGGCTTGAATGATCGATGTTGATGCAACTTTATATAAAAATGATATAGAAAGAGAAAAATCCATAATCCATAATGCAAGGAAAAGAAACAAATGCAAGCCTGATGGGTGCCTAAAATGTCATACTTTCAACACCTATCTATACCTTGTTGCTTAACATTTTTCGTCTATTGATTTCCTTTTTGATACTTCCATTTCCAGTTCACCTCTTTTGTCACCAAAGATATGAATCTAACCCCATATGCCATTATTACGTTATTTTTTCATAATTCTTAGGAAGGAACTCGTTATTATCATCCACTAACATTGTTGGACAAGAATCTAGTAAGTGAAACACTCCAAGTAGTTGCAACACCTTCCTGTTGAACCTCCAAGATGATACAATTTCAGGCGTAAAGAAAGTTGTTGCAATTCCATATGTAAAACCCAACTGCTGCAACTTAGGATACGTCCATGGTTGTTGCAACATCATGCAAACAATTACATCGCAGGAACGATTTTCATGTTGTGACTCCAAATATAGATTACCACAACAACAGTCAACATTGTAGCTTGCAGATGATATCTGACAGTTGGGACACAACCTCCATGAGGGAAGGCAACAAAGGACAAATGAGCGACTAAGGAAATTGGTTACCCACTAAGTTAGCATATGCATGCGATTGAAAGAGTTGTTGTAACCGGATGAATAGTCGGATTCTCACGATTTTCCATCTGTTGGTTGTATAATTTTAGACAATAGTTGTATTATATAAAAGCCTAGGCTCCCCAAGAGCTAAGGGAGGGAAAAATATTCTGGAAATTATGTTTTTCTATTGTGTCTTTTACTTCATGGAAACATAAATTCGGTTCTAGCTTTCTACTTGTGTTGATGTGTTAATTGATTGTGTGATTATGGTTCCATAGTCCAGTACCTCACCTAAGGGGGTAGGTCCCCCTCAGTCGAGTACTACTTGTAACGATAGTGCTAGAGTTATCATTTACTTATGTTCAATTATTTTTCTTGATTAACTACTTTTCATTGTTGTAATTCAGGATCATAACTTTATTCACATGTTGCATATGTTTTATGGTTTGTTGTTGTTTCAACTCATGGAATAACACCTGTATTTCAGAGTTATCTTTTAGTTTGTCGTAATTCCTAATCTAGAGAATAGTATTATAATTTACGAGTGGTTTGGTTTTTCTAAGATGGCATCTTATAATGCCATAGTCGTCCCTGCTTTTAATTGCTACAATTCACGTCTTTTCAAGTGTTGTTTATAATAGAATTTGATTGTTACAATTCACACTACTGCAACGTTGTTAGATTTATTTTTTTGTGTTGCAACTCACATTGTTGCATCTCCGCTTTCAACTATAGTTAGTATGTCCATTTTCTTATTTAGTCTCTGTAATTTTGGATCAACGTTATTGGACTGATCTTACATTTAATTGTTGCAGTAATATAAGACCTTCATCATACTTGAGCAAGTCACCAATAGTTCATAGCACAGGTTTCAATTCTCACAAGCATAATTTCAACTTTTGCAAGAGAGATTTCAATTTCCGCAAGAGTGATTTCAATTTCCACAAGTGTGGTTTCTATTCTCGCAAGTGTGATTTCAATTTATGCAAGTGTTATTTCTATTCTTGCAAGTGTGATTTCAATTTCCACAAGTGTGATTCCAATTCCTGCATTGTGCTTTAATTTCTATACGAGCAATTTAGTCTTTAGTGTAGTCTGGTGACTTAATTAAGTACTATGAGTCTTTGAATTGTGACATTAAAATTGCTACAACGCCATAGTCCAACAACACTCTTCTTTCATAGATTGTGCATGGAAGTTTGCAAGTTACATATGAGCCCTGGTTGATAATTAAGTGTTCAACTCTCCATTTTCTTACTAAGTTAATTAGGAAGTAATTGAAAAGTCCGTCATTTTTGGCGTTGTTGTCGAGGAACTATCAAAACAAAATAATGTTGCGTAGTTGTGTAGATTGTTTCCTTCATTCTACTAAAATAGTTGTTGTGATTCATTTTTAGTAATTTATAGGGTGTTTTCTTAAATTTTTCTATGCCCAAAAGTAGAGATCAACAAGGTAGATTTGTTATCTCTTCCAAAAACCCACAAAAACTAATAGTACAGGTCAATCAAAAATGAGGAAGAAACATCACCAACCTAACTACATATCACCTACCGCCAGTTCTCTTGCCAATAAGAAGGACGAGGCATTCCCTCAGGAATCAGAGAATGTAAAGAACATTTGCATACTGAGATCCCATTATGCAAGGAACAAATCAACGAGCAATATCATTTAAAAGAGTTCCTTTTTCCTAAGGAACATTGGGAAGCAAAGGACAAACCTCAAGAAGAAATGGCTCACAAGGTTGTTAAGGAGGAACTCACGACCTTTGGATTCTCAATCAAAGAAACAAATGAAGAAACCAAGATGAAGAACATTCCTCACTCAGTGTTGTCAAACTTTCATGGGCTATCTAAGGAAGATCTTGATACCTTCCTCTTCAAGTTCGATGTACTTTGCAGAAGCTACGACTATGCGACAGATGCCTAGAAACTGAAGCTCTTTTCTGCCACACTTAAGACTGATATGTTACGATGGTTCAAGGGCCTTGGAAAGGACAACATTTGGTCATGGGACCTAATGACAAAGAAATTTATGGACAAATACCAAGATTACTGCAAAGATAAGGAAATAAGGGAGGAATTTTTCAAGATGATGCAACATGAACATGAGATCCTGGAAGACTACGTCGAGCGATTCACCTATAACCTGCAAAGGGAAAAACAACGAGACCTAGCTCCTGATATGTGAAATGTGTTATTTTTTATAAGAATCTGAGATGATTGTATGGAACTCCTCAACCTAATGGGCGGGGGAGACGTCTCTTAGCTAGAATATGATATCATCTTGGAACTTTGTCATAAGTATTCCATAGGCACATCTAAAACAAGAAAAGGGTTGAAAGATATATTGGCAAGGACAAGAAGGACTGTTGGAAGTGAAGTAACAAGGGAAGAAATTGGGAACATATTATAGATCTTCAAGACTGACATACCCAGTTCCCTAAGCTCTCAATTGGATACACTGCAGATAAAGAACAAGTAGGAAGAAATAGAACGAGCATTGGCCATCTTTTTCCCAAAGTGCAGAACAAAGCATCCAAAAATGGAGTGTTCGTTGGATCATATCAAAGTCTATGGAATATGCAACGAGAATCACGCTACACATAATTGTCCATCCTTTCCTAGACTCAAGGCCATCTATCAGAAAACAAAGGAGCAAAAACAACTTTTCTACGTCTCTCAAAAGTAACCCTGGCATCCTAGGCCTCAAGGTATGATCCCAGACCAATATGAATATTTCAATTCATATTAGACTAACCTTTCTATTCAATATGCCTCTCAACCATGGGGTATGCCAACTCAACAATGGGTATCTTCTCCTCCTATTCATCTATGGAAACAAGTTGGATTAATCCCACCATGGGAGGACCACAACAACCTACATAGCCACCCATGCAACTTCTTCCTCCACCCTAGATGTAGGCATCTACATCCACCCCTCCTTAACCAGAACTCCCTACAAAACATCTGCCTAACCCAAATAATGGGAGGCCAACCCAACCACCTCAAGCTCCTGGACTTGCAACCTACCCCACTTATTCCATCTTCTCCCTTGACTGTAATGATATTCACCTTAGATCTGGGAAGAATGTAACCAAGGACAATCCTCGCATTAGCATTGAATATATAAATGAGGATGTCCCAAGTGAAGAATTAGAACATAAACAACCTCAGGAACCTTCAAGAATAAAAAATTCCCACCCTTCCCTTTGGGACCCACCCTATCCTAAAAGGATAAACCAAAACAAACCTTCTACACAACCTGAGTTTGATTTCTTAGGAGAACTCAAGAATGTCTGTCAAAATACCGTTATTCCAAGACATTAAGGACGTATTGATTTATTCAAAAGAAGTATAGTGTTGGATCATGTTGTCATTGATGTCAATGGTTTGATTGATTGATGTCAAAGGATTGATCGATTGATGATTGATGTAATATAATATGTATTGTCCTTGATGAGAATGCATAAATGAAAATGGATCAATGAGTTGTCATTGATACATGATGGATCGATATGATTTCATTGGTATATGATGCATTGTTGGAAAAATGTATAGATGACTCATTATTGTCTTATCATGATTGATAAGGTGCACAAATGGATGAACTCCAAAGTGGTCCCCTTATGGTGAAATCCCTCACAGGAAGACGCTCTGTGGATTGAGTTATCCTAGAAGAATGGTTGGAGGACCCATGCTCTCATTATTGTCTTATCATGATTGATAAGGTGCATAAATGGATGAACTCCAAAGTGGTCCCCTTATGGTGAAAGCCCTCACGGGAAGACGCTTTACGGAGAACTTTGTCTGAGGAAGCCCTATAGGAAACAAAAAGATCCCAAAACTATTCACGTCATGGGAAAACTATTAGACCTAATGATGGGGAGTTCTCACCAGTATTGACCTAGCGATCTAATTCGGTAATGTGAAATCGATAATACATGTGGTGGTAACACACTTGAATTAACAGGGGCCACCACCAGCGTTATTCCACATGAGACCATGTAAGCCTTGGGTCTTACAGGCCTTATGGAAATCCCCATTGTACTTCAACTTGCTAATAGATCCACCATTGAACCAAAAGGCATTTTGGAAGATGTAGTGATATTTGTATATTCATGCGAATATCTCGTTGACTTCATGGTCCTACAACCTAAAACCTCTCTAGGCGGGTACCCTCTAATATTGGGACGACCATGGTTGGCCACGACTGATGCTTATATCGGTTGTCAGTCAGGAAACATGAAAATCTCCCATGGGACTTCCACCAAACAATTAACTCTTTACCCTCATGCCAAACCCGGTCTTGACTTAGAAACACCACTTTGGGGTGATGGAGAAAAAAAGTGATGAATATGGGGAAGACCATCAAGTCCTATCCATATATCAATACTTAATCATTAGATATAAAATAGAGGACGACGAAATCAATGATTTTATAGCCTCCTCCTCTTCCTCAGGAAGCGGACATCTTATTAACCATATTATGAAACCATAAAATCAACTTTCTTTAGCCTCTACAAGCATCTCACCTACTGAACATGAACCCGTACAAGAAACTTTTTAAGGATAACTCACAAAAACCATATAAGTTATCCCAAGGAAAATAGCGAAAATCAACCAAGGAAACCCATTCGTTAACCTTAGCATCGAATGAACCCGACAATGAAAGACATAGTCAAATAAGAGCTACATAAATTGCTTATGGATAATTTCATATATCCTATTTCTGATGGCAGTGGGTCTCCCCTCTTGTAATGGTGCCAAAGAAAATGGTAAATGGAGAATTTGTGTAGATTATCGAGAATTGAATAAAGCAACACACAAAGATCGCCCATTACCATTTATTGACCATGTCCTAGACACACTCATAGGGAAGAAGTATTTTTGTTTTCTCGATGGATTTAATGGCTACAACCCGATTCAAATTTCCCCTAAAGATAAAGAGAAAACAACATTCACATGCCCTTGAGGGGACGTATCTAGTGTTCACCATTTGGATTATCTGATTCCCCATCCACCTTTCAGCAAGTCGTTTATAGGTATATTTTCTTATCTTGTTCGTGATTGTGTGGAAATATATATGGGTGATTTCACAACATATGGGGACAAATTTGATGAAGCATTAGCCAATCGGGAAAAGACATTAATTAGGTGCAAGGGTCAATGTCACCTAAGTAATGAAAGTGATTTATGATGGCGGTGATACGACATTGTATTGGGACATCTCGTCTCATAAAAAGGTATTCAAGTCAATCCATAAAAAATAAAGTAATACTAAATTTTCCAACTCCAACCTCGGAGAAACAAGTACGAATATTTATAGATTATGTTGGTTATTACCGGAGATTTATTGAGAATTTTTCACGTATTTCTCATTCATTATTTGCTTTACTTAGCAAATATATTGAGTTTGTGTGAATGAGACATGTCAACATACACTTGATGAATTAAAAGTTAAATTATTTGAAGCACCTATACTAAGAGGACCCAATTGGACCCTCATGTTCCACATTTCCACAGACACATCTAACACGACCATTTGAGCTATCCTTGGACAACTCGAAGGAAAATACACATATGCAATCTACTATGTCAGTAAGAATCTCTCACTTATACGAACTAAACTATGCAATGACTGAGAAAGAGTTCCTTTTTATTATTCATGCGATAAAGCAAGTTTAGACACTACATTATTGAATATTTGGTAATCTTGCATATTGATCATGATGCTATTAAATGTTAATGAAAAACAATCACAAATGAAAGGGTTACTAGATGGTTTATCTTGTACAGAATTTGATATTACCATCTTAGACAAAATAGGAAAAGAAAATATAGTGGTTGACTTTCATTCTACAATAACATATAATGAGAATGAACCTCTGGTAGAAGATTGTTTTCTAGATGAACACCTCTTTCTAGTATCTACTAACTCACCTTAGTTTCTTGGATATTACTTCTTTTTGTTTGGAGGGGAAAACTTCCACATTACCTAAACCCTAAAGAACGAGAAAATATAGTAAGGAAAAGAGAAATATTCTCATGGATTGATGGATTCCTCTTCTACATTGGACTTGATTTGATTATGAGAAACTGTGTACGAGAGGACAAAGTCCATGAGATACTAAAGGCTTGTCATGATGGGCCATGTGGAGGCCAATTTGCAAATAAAATAACTGGATACAAAATAATTCACCAAGGGTATTACTGTCCCACACTCTTCAGGGATTCCAAACAATATGTGAAGAGGTGTGACAGATGTCAACATGTAGGTAGACACAGCCTGAAATGAAATGCCACTACAACCATAGATGGTGTTAGAACCTTTTGATAATTGGGCCATTGATTTTGTGGGACCAATGGAAATCCCACAATATTGTAAAACTCCTACATCCTAGTATGCATAGATTGTGTCACAAAATGGATGGAGGCCAATGCACTTCCAATGGTAATAGAACAAGCGGCAGTAAAATTTCTCCACGAGGAAATTTTTGTAAGGTTCGGAATACCATGGGAGATAGTGATAGATGGAGGAACTCATTTCACATCATGACTTGTCATAGATATGATGGATAACTATAAAATCAAGCACAGAATAGCCTTACCATATCATCCGCAGGAAAACGGACAGGTAAAGGGCACTAACAAAATCCTTGAGGATATCATTACAAAATCTGTCAGATTACACCTCAAGGATTAGGTTGATAGACTCCCAGAAGCCTTATAGATACAAGGACCACCTAGAGAACTACTACAAGATGCACACCTTATGAGTTATTATATGGGAAGCGGGTGTTATTTCCCATTAAAACAAAGATTCATACATTAACGACAACAACCAAACTTGGGTTGGAACTATCAAAGGATCATAAACAAAGACTACTTCAAATCAATGAGTTGGACAAGCTATCGTGGGATGCCCTACATTGATCCATAATGATACAACATCAAATGGATAAATGACACGATAATTTTATCAAGAAAAATAAATTCACTACAAAACATATGTCCAACCTGGTGTTAACCAAGTACATCATGGATCCAATCAATTGTCTATATATCATGGGATCCTGGAAATGCGAGAGGAATCACTCAAGAGATTCATATTTGTCATTATTATGTGTGGCCATGGACTTACATTCCAACATCTGAGATCTCTATAGGATCTCAACAATATATTTTTTCTTTAGCTAAGGAAAATCTCATCTAATCTACGGACCACTCAATCCCAAAGTGATGCAATGGACCTAAGATCCTTCATCTTGAACTCTAAAGAGAGATCTCTCTTGCACGGAGCTATGAGCTTCTCATCTCTTGTTAGGAATAGGTCATGTATATATAGGATCAATGGGAAACCATCCCCAAGCTCATTAAATAATTGTATGATCTGGCATATCATGCCATGGGTGTCTACTTAGGCACAGTACAAATCCTTCTTCAATATGGAAACATGAGATTCATTCTCATGTATCTTGTGTTACTCTATGTACACTTCTTCTTACTACTTGGAGCAAGTGTCATCATAATCTTCTCCCTCTTTATAGTAGAATCTTCTAGCCACAGAGTCTTTGTTTCTGCTTCTCTATGCTTTGCATTTAGGCATGTTTGATCTTATATATCAACTTGGGTACCATAGACTTCCCTTCTGATCTCAGAACCAAGGAAAAATCCCATATCTCAGTCCTTCTAAGCCTCCTCACATCCAGCAGAGCCAAGGGAATTCTCCCAAGAGGTATTATGTCTACTTGAAGCCTATGTAACTTTGATCTAGCATCCTCAACTCATGGCACCTATTTGTCAGTCCTGGAAGGCGTCTCTCTCTCCCATGTGAATATGAGGAGAATAATTTTTGAATGAAAGTCTCTAATCCATTGGCTCTCTTTGAGATCATGCTCCTCTGATTCTGCATGCTCCCTCTCAATCTTGACTTCCTTTGATTCTATATGATCTCTGGAGCCACCTACTTTCGTTGCATCTTTTCTAGGTAGGCCATTTTGAAACAGCGACTCACTTCTTGATGATGCGAGAAGAGTGATCAACTAAACTAGAGACATATGTATAATCATATTTTGAGCCTTCTTCTCATTACAATCAATATCCATATGTGATACTCTTGTATCCCACAAGAGTACCCTTCTTTCCAGAAAGGTTACGACCATCCTCCTTCTTTCATTATATGGATATGTAGGTTATTGTACACAACTCTATATTTGGATAGTCACTCCATGTCTCGGATAGGAGACCATCTAAATAATTGCCTCCTACAACTGTCATCATAGCTCCTCTGAGCTATCACCTATGACTTGGAGTCTAGTTGTTGTTTTCTTGCTTGAGTTTTCTTCTATTATTTCTCCTACTCCACCGGTCTTGTGCTTGGAAGCACTATTGGATAGAAAACAAACTCTTCATCCTTTGACTTATGCTCTTTCTTCTTCATCTTAAAGTTTTGGAATATTTTTCTTAACGTAATCCAATAGATCATTCTCTTTTATAATGATAATAACTCTTTTCTTCCCAGATCTGAAGTTATCTTCTCCAACCAATCTATCCTCAACTCTTATGATGATTCGGCATTTTTTCTGTTGGTAGAAACCCTAGCTCTGAAAAACTTTGTTTTTTTCAAACTTCACCAAATTGAAACATGAGTGTTGCAGGGGGTGCACAAGGGAAAGGCACACTTCTCTGTGTAAGAAAAGTCCCAACACCTTTGGAACTAGGAAACAGTAGACTTGTGTCAAAGTTTCTCTTGTCTGAGGGGACAGCGTGGAGTGGGCCCATAACACGATTAGTGTTTCTTTACTTATAGAAGTAGTGTTACTAGTGTTCTTTTACTTCTTTAGAATTAAATTGTTTATATCTTGAAATGATATCACCATGGCTTGGAGACAAGGAAATAACACAAGAGAAGTGTGTGGGAAAACCCCAAATGGAAAAACCAACAACCTTTCTTAGATGGATTATGTTCACAAGCAGAGTCAAAGATAGATGAGCCCTAGCTCAAAGGCTAGCTCAGCCAGAAACACCACCACAAGCGTAAAAGGCTGTTCTATGCAAGGTGGTGCACCTCCTCAAGGGAGTAGCACACAGAGAGAGAGATACCAAAGGTGAACAGATAGAAATTTGAACAAGCTGCGACTCTTGCGTCAGTTTCTCCAAAGAGTGTGCCTTGCTTACACGGGTGGATGAGAGAGTGTGAGTGAGTGAACAAATGAGCCAGAAATCCCACTCCATTTATAGTCTTCTTGGCCACTAGACTAGGTTGACTTCTTCTCTGGAAAGGTGCCACTTCATTATTCCAATTCTTCTTGGTTGACTTCTCTTCTAGGGTATTTTAATATATGTTCAATGGATCTATTTCTTCTAAAATATTCTCTGCATATAATAAGGTCATATAGGAGGGAAAGTTCCTCCCACGCAGCTTCCTGTATCAACATTAATATCAACGTGTTCCTTTTGAATTTATTGAACAATTATATTGATTTATCTCTAATATATATTTGCATGGGTTCTATTAACCTAGATGACTTGTTATTGCACCCACATCCCAGCACCATTCAGTGAAACATGAGAATTTACTACCCAATATTCATACACCAAGCTCTAACAAATTCTAGAAGTCCATCTTTGTAGGATTGCCTATAAATAATCGTGGAACAAGCAAGTTCAAATTTTTCATTTAATGGCATTTAGAAATTATTATGCTTGTACAATGTTTTTTGGCATAGTTCCCAATACTTTTTCCATTTGCATTGTTAATAAACATTTGTTTGTAGTATCAAATGATGCAATCACTATTTGTATTGCTCTGCGTGCAATGCTAAAATCCTTTGTTCTTGATCTTCCAAAAACAATTATTGCATCAACTAAGTTTTTAGATACATTCAGCTACACCTTTGTATCTTTTGTCGACTTTTTCATACCCATTAATGAAACATATTGTTTTAACTTATGGGACTTTATTAAACCTTTCAATATTTAAGTTTGTGTTACCATTGTTTTTTTTTATTTAATTCAAAACTCCATTGAACATGACATCATATAATACGGTCAATTGTTTTGGTCTTGAATTTGTCAATATCAATGTTATTTAAGATTTCATCATCAATATTGATATACTTTTAATTTGAATTTAATTTAAAAGCACTTCAAGTTTACTCAATTGCAAACACAACAAAGCATAGATCATATTTCTTGAATTGTAAACATAAAAAACTCAAAATCAACTATAGATGTATATATTTACATTAAAAAACTTAAATTCAATTATAAACAAAAATTTACTTAGTTACATAAAATATAAAAACCTAAAAAATCATTAATAAACATAATAATTTATTGAATTATAAAGATGAATTTCATAGTGCACATATTATAATATATATACATACCAATGCCGAAATCAATTCCCTATTCATTTTGGTCTTCGACTTCATCTATGTCAACATTAAGATGCAAATCCTTGTTTCTTTGTTGTGAAATACTTTCGAAATTAGAATCAAGTATAGACATAATAATTTATTGAATTCTAAACATCAATTTTATAACATATTATAATATAAACATACTTAAGCTTGGTTTGATATCATGTTGATGAATTTTTTCTTCAACATCATTGTCATCAACTGTTAAAACACAAATCCTTGTATGCCTCTTGTTATGAAGTTACTTTCGATTTGTTCAATTTGCTCTTCAACATCATCTCTATCAACATTAAGATACATCCCTATTTACATTATCATCACTTCCATTTTCAATTCTGAAATGTTTTCATTTTTCCATGCAGATATTATGCTTAACGCTATGCAAAGCATCATCATGAGTGCAATTGGATTTATTTTGGCGATCCCTTATATTCCCCATGATTATTCAATCTATAGGCCAAGAAAAATCCAAAATCTTATAACCAAAACAAGTTTCAATCTCCAAAAAAATTTGAAAGTATCTCCAATTTTAAACTTTTATAGCTCAAAAGAAACTACAAGTATAAATTAGAGCCACAAAATTTTATAGTCCAAAAGAGCTTCAACCTCAAAAAATTCAATTATAATTTTATAGCCCAAAATACCTTCAATCTACAGGTCATGGAAAAACCAAATTTTCACAACGAAAAATAGCTTCGGTCTCAAAAAAATTGCAAGTATCTCGAACATTAAAATTTTATAGCTCAAAAGTAATTGCAAGTATAAATTTTAGCTACAAAATTTTATAACCTGAAAGACCTTCAACCTCAAAACAAATTGCAAGTGTAATTTTATAGCCCTTTACCTTGCAAAAATTATAAATATAATTTCAAGATTTAAATTTTATAGCACAAATGATATCCACCTTAGAAGGGAGTGCAGCTATAACTCAAGTCTCAAAGAGATGTGATAATTTCAAGCACTAGAAGAATGTGAAACCATTTGAAAATGTGAAAATCAATCTTTTGGCGATGTTCACATGATAGAAAAACTTAGTTTGATTCAAATAGATATCTATCTAATTCTACAAAACCAAAAGAAGACAAATACCTTATCATCATAACCTATGGTGATTGTTGTTGACTAAACTTATTAAAAACAAACAAACATATGGTAAACATTTTTTCCAAGAGAAAAGCGTCATAATGTCCTTTGTTTTGAGTATAAACAATGAAAATACATTTAGAATGATGTCTGAAAGACATCAAACCAAAAAATGGAAATTGTTTCCAACTCACTAGTAAAACAAATCAATCGAGGAAAGAGAAAGGTCTTGAAACTCCAGAGCTCTAATGTGAACAACTAAAAATAAACTAGCTCTACAACTATAATGTTCAAACTAGGTTCCAAACAAGAAACTAAAAGGAAAGTCTAAGCCTATAATTATGGCCTTTTAACATCAAAGAGTACAAAAAGCCAATTTTGTCCATTGAAGGATTAGGGAAGAGAAAATCAAGAAAATATATGTCTAGCAAATTTTACATCATGCTCAGACTCTTAAGACTTTGTGATATCTAGTAGACCTACTGGAGCATTCATAACTCTCCTTGGAAATCCAACTACAATAACATTTAGTTCACGATAGATGTGGAAAGAAAATTTCTCAATTTTCCCAATTCTCATAACCCTTCCTATGATATGATCTAAAGCCAAATTTAAATTCTTGCTTTGATCTGAAATTCAGTTGATCACTAACTGAGAATCCCCAAAGATATTTAAATGCACCAAATACCTCTTCACATTACGATCTCCAGTAGAAATAGGATAGCCTTCACCTATGCCAAGTTATTGGATTTGAACCATAATACACATAAAAAAATATTGGGTGTTGTTTAAAAAATGGGACTCCTTAGCTCCATATTTCCCAAATTTTTCTTAGAATCATCGTGAAAAAATTCCACAGGCCTAGACTTATCCATCTAAGCCTACTTAATCTACCTTGGGCCTTTGATTTTTATATCCTTTTAGAATCCATTGAAGTCATATTTAATTTTGAAGAAGACTTATTATGGGGATAGCATCACATCCTCAAACAACATCCCATTCCAAGCTCTCCAAATGGACCAAACAACCAACTAAGGAAATACCTGAATTCTTCTAGGTTTTTTTTTTTTTTTTTTTTGTTGTTCCACCAACTTTTAAAATTTTCTTCAAGGGTTTCAACTCTACAAGAACCAACCCCTCCAATGAGAGTGATTTCAACATCTCATTCCTTGAGTGATAGATGAAAAACAATCAACATATGAAATGTAGACTCTAAATCTTATTTGCACATTGGACACCATCTAGGACCCCAAAAGGAACATTTTTTAAGGTGATCCTAGATAAGGATTTTATTTGATAGTGCCATCCCAATAAAAAATATGCACTTTAGAGGATCCCTTAACCTCCATACATTCTTCCACCACCATTGAGAATTTAGGTTCTACTATGAGGAGAACATTGATGCATAACCAAGCTTCGTTGCATAGTAACTACCTACATGGTTCCTTCCCTATATTAGCATGTATTCCTCCTCACTCAATACAATTGCATTGACTATCAACTTCTCAACAATAGTATCCCACTCTTTTGCTTCTAAATTCCTATAGACCCATGACTTCAAAATTTAACCTGCTACCACCCCATAAAGGAAGGCTTGCCCCATCCTTAACATAAACTAAAGATGACCTCATGAGGGATGTGAGGGAATCCTACAACTACAAGGATAGTTTGAAATCATCCCCTACAACCCCCCTCGCCTTCAACAATCCAGGGGATCCACTCCCAACCTTGATTTTTTCCTATCACCAACCTTCTAAGCTAGCCACTTCCCCACCAAAGGAAAATCTTGGACCAATGCTTTCCAAAAAATATATGCATTAGCATACCTCCTTCTATGGCTCTTGATCCAATCTAACATTGACAAGGGATAAATACATTTTTGAACAAGTACATATCTCCATAGTACAAATGCTACAATCACTTTCCATAATCTTTTGGCTACAAGTGTTTTGGAAAAATGGAATATATTCTTAAGGCCACACCCCCCTTCCTTCTTGAATTCTTACAAATCTCTCTTATCCCAGAAGTAGTACACATTTTTCTCCTTCACATGATTTATGGTAACAAGAAGTTGAACTACAAAGCAGAGCGTTACATAGTTGAAGGGACACAGGTGGAGGTCAAAGAGGAGACTGTGGCCAAAGTCATGGTGCTACCTCACTTAGGTAAGAGATAGTATAGAAGAAGGACTTCACACCTTGAATTTCCAAGACAGTTCCTCAAACCAGGGGAATCTTTAGTCAAAAAAGGAATAGGCTTCGATCATCAATTATTACCTCATACATGGGAAGATGCATTTGTCTTTGTTCAGTGCTACTTCACTTTTGAAGGACCTTATGGCACCAATTATGTGCAACACATATGCCTTCTTGACCATCTACGCCATAATCAACTAATCAATATGTTGTATTTTTTATTCAGGACATTGCAGACAATGGAAGCCCTTGTCCAAAGGGCCAATAACCCTAGAGAGGTTGTACCTCATCATGCCTCATCAAATTATTGGTCGAGCATGCATTACAAAAAGAGGTCTGCACATGGAAAAATATAGTACATCCCCACATTCTCCTTGATGAAAATGAATTTGTTGCTCTTCAAGAAGCCGAGCAGGCCATGCCTACAATTCCTATGTCTCAAAAAACTATGGTTGAAACACCATTGTCAAACAACAAGGCCACACAAGGACCAGTGGATACAACTGCAGAAAGGAAAACTAAAAGAATAAAGAAGGGAAAATCTTGCTATCTGCTTAACCCGGTGAGAAGTAGACCATGGCGGTGATGTGGAATGCTTGACTGGCGGTCAGCCACAAGCAATTACGATGGCTTTCCAAAACACTTCCCCCTATGCCAAAGAAAAGTAAGACCAAACACAAGGCAGCAACTCGACGGAAGAAGAGACAAACCTCCAAGCCCCAGGAGAAAAAGTAGGAAACAAAGGAAGCAAAATCCTCCCTTGCTACATAAGAACCATGGGAGGACACTCACCTAGATGCTCAAGAATAGAAATACACTCTCAGAAATGGATTCACCACTTTCCTGGCGGTGACATACCGCAGAGGCGATGAAGAGCCAAAAACCTCCACTGAACCATAAGAACCAATTGAGTTGTGTATGAAAGAACAAGCCCTAGTGCAAGACAACAAGAACGAGAAGGATAAGGCCTCTGCTCTTTCACTGAAAAATGGTTGAAATCACTCCTCTAGTACAATCTCCTAAGATACAGGAGAAACAAATGGAAACGCCAGAACACTCTGGCAGTATAGGAGACAAAGGGAAGTTGGATGTTCTCATCGACGCAACAGTCAACATAATTGAAGGAAATTTACTAGAAACAATGCCTCTTTCTAGTACAACAAGAGGAATTCTTTAGCAATCAATTGATGCTACTCTAGAGAAAGATAAAATAGAACCAAAGGACCCTACTTCCACACAAGAAATAGTAGAGGAACCTATTGGGGAATGACCTACACATTTTTCAAAGAAAGAAGGAATAGAAAAAGTCCCACCAAGTGATTGCCATGAAGATGACCCTACTACTACACCAGACCAAGGGCCTATAGCAGTCACAGCCACATGATTCTACTTCAATCACTCCCAGTTGGGTAAGAATCCTCATTCTCTCCCTATCTATGCCTCTTTGGTGATAGAAAACAATGGCTGAGGGTCAAAAATCTAAGGCTCAAGATTAATTTGAAAATGCGCATAGAAGAGCTTGAGGAACAAAGGGCACATGAGAAATTAGGTTACCCTACAAAAAGTCCTCTTGTTGCATGGGAACCCTTAACCGACTCACAAGAAACGGGTTCGTCTAAGGGGACAAAAGAAAGGGTTGTCCAAGCTACATATTTTAAGGGAAATGACAAATCCACTCAGATAGAGGTAGATACAGAACAAAGCAAAGGAACTTTAGCAGAAGAGCATATTAGTGAAGAAAATGTAGCAATGGAGATGGCAATATGTGGCATTAGTGACCCATAGGGTAACCCTGACTTCTCTAACACTGAGTGATGATGGTTGCATGAGGACATGCAACAATTTTGAACTAAGAGGAGATTATGGGTTCCTAAGAATGGCATGCACGCTTTGTCTATACCTTTTTTCTTAACATTTTTCATCTATCACTTTCCTTTTTAATACTTCCATTGTCTAATTTCACCTCATTTTTCACCAAGGTATGAATCTTACCCCATACTCCATTGTTACATTATTCTTGCATAATTATTGGGGAACTTTAAGTTATTATCATACACCTAACATTGTTGCTGAATCTAGTAGTTTACCTTGCCTCAAAGTAGTTACAACACCTTCCTTCCGCAAATCCAAGCTAATACAATTTCAGGTGTAAAGAAAATTGTTGTAATTTCGGACATAAATCCCAACTGCTACAACTTAGGATATTTCTATAGTTGTTGCCACACCAAGCAAACAGTTATAACCATAGGCATGATTTTCGTGTTGCGACTTCAAATATATCTTACCAGCCCAGCAGTCAACGTTGTAGCTGGCAGACGAGAGACGACAGTTGGGATGCAACATCCACGAGGGAAGGCGACAAAGGAAAAATGAGTGACTAAGGAAATTGGTTACCCACTGAGTCAGCATACATTTGTAATTGAAAGAGTTGTTGTAACTGGATGAACAGTTGAATTCTCACGACTTTCCATATGTTGGTTGTATAATTTTAGATAGTAGTTGTATTGTATCAAAGCCTCGACTCGCCAAGAGATGAGGGAGGGAAAACTATTATGGCGATTATGTTTTGTTATTGTATATTTTGCTTCACGGCAACATAAATTCAGTTCTGACTTTCTACTTGTGTTGATGTGTCAATTGATCACGTGATTCTGGTCACATAGTCCAGTACCTCACCTAAGGGGGTAGGGCCTATAACGATAGTGCTAGAGTTAGTATTTACTTATGTTTAGTTATTTTTCTAGATTAACTACTTTTCATTTTTGTAATCCAAGATCATAACTTTATTCACGCAATGCATATGTTTTTTTGGCTTGTTGTTGTTTCAACTCATAGCAAAACGCCTGTATTTCAGAGTTATCTTTCAGGTTTGTTGTAATTCCTAATGCAGAGATAATCTTATGATTTACAGTGGTTTTCTAAAGCTAGATTCTTATTAGCATACAATCATCCCTACTTTAATTGATACTTTTTAATTACGTGTATTTTCAAATTATTGGATTTATAATAGAATTTGGTACATTGCAATCGCACTCTTTAACTTTATTAGATTTTGTTTTTGTTGCAACTGTTTGCTTCAACTCCACTAGGTTGCACTTAGTATGTCCATTTTGATTTAGTCTTTGTAATTTTGGATTAACGTTATTGGATTGATCTTACACTTAATTTTTGCAGTAATATAATACCTTCGTCATGCCAGCAAGTCACCAATAGGTCATAGCACATGTTTCAATTCTCGCATTGATACTTTTTAATTCGTGTATTTTCAAGTGTTAGTTATAATAGAATTTGACTGTTGCAATCTGCACTACTGCAACACTGTTAGATTTTGTTTTTTTGTTGCAACTTTGTTGCTTCAACTCCACTTGCAGTTGCACTTAGTATGTCCATTTTATGATTTAGTCTCTGTAATTTTGGATTAACGTTATTGGATTGATCTTACACTTAATTTTTGCAGTAATATAATACCTTCGTCATACTTAAGCAAGTCACCAATAGGTCATAGCACATGTTTCAATTCTCGCAAGCATAATTTCAACTTCTGCAAGAGTGATTTTAATTTTCGCAAGAGTGATTTCAATTTCTACAAGAGTGATTTCAATTTCCGCAAGAGTGATTTTAATTTCCACAAGTGTGATTTCAATTTCCGCAAGTGTGATTTCTATTTTTGCAAGTATGATTTCAATTTCCGCAAGTGTGATTCCAATACTTCCTATGTGCTTTAATTTCTATATGAGCAATTTAGGCTTTAGCGCAGTCTGGTGACTTAATTAAGTACTATAAGTCTTTGAATTGTGACATTAAAAGTGATACAATGCCATAGTCCAACAACAATATTATTGCATAGATTGTGCAAAATAGTCTGCAAGTTCCATACGAGCCTCAGTTGATAATTAAATGTTCAACTCTTCATTTGCTTACTAATTTAATTATGAAGTAATTAAAAAGTACGTCAAAGGCAAAGAAAAGAAACAAAAGAGAAAAATTAAGTCTAAAAACTAAGAAAGAAAGTGAAGCATGAGATCTAACCCCTCTTTAAGAGGTCATCACCCTAAGTCCTAGGCAATGAATGCACACCTAACAAAAGGACTTAGAAAATGGAAGTCAAAATCCAAAAACGGTTGAAGCAATAAATAAAAATAAAGAAAGAAAAATACAAATAGGGGTTTGGAAAGACACAATGCCAAAGAAAGGGTACTTCATTTCATAATCACTCCTTCTACAAAGGTGTTCATGTGGATGGATATATTATGTGACCTTTCATGTCAATGGAATCCACCTATGAAGTAAGCCCCAAACCATACCACATGCCATTGCACATGCTCCTTGATGGGTTCTAATCTAGATTGGATCATCATAAAAAATTTCATTTATCTTGGTACTTTCCGGGTGGAAACAATTAAAGGAATCGACTTGTAGGGCCATTTAAGTGGTAGGTCCCAATTCAGAAAATCAGGTCTGAAACCTTTTGGAGCCATTTTTAAGGGTTTCATTGTCTAGGACTAGTGCCGAAACCCTTTAGGGTTCTCTAAACTTTGATAACTTTCCAACGGTGCATAAAACACTCCAATCGGAGCTCGTGTGCAAACGTTATGCCTCCCACAAGTTGACCTACCTTGTTGACCACCATGGTACGAGTGGATGCCACTCCAACCCCTATTACTCATACATATGGGGCTAGCCACATGTGGAATTTCAAGAATATTCTAGAAGGTCCTAACCTGATCACTAATTGAAGGTTGAGGAAGTCAAAACCCTAACCCTAGATGGCTATCGGGCTATGTTAAACATTGGGTTGCTAGGAGGAGAAAGGGGTTCCATTATTTTGTATTATACTTGTTCCATAGTTGAGCAGAGCATATAGGAGTGGTGTTTTCAGAGTATAATAAAGTAGGTAGGAGATTATGTCGCAGTTATACATGCCATAATGTCAAATGCAACTCCATAGTGAGTGCCTCTTTCTTTGTACTTGCTTTCCAGAACTAAAGAAAGGAGAGCAGAGTATGTGCCTCACCGTCTAGCTGGC
>SNQJ01S0152456.1:3859-22915 GCA_010110895.2 Picea sitchensis | reverse complement strand
AAGAAGTTTGATGCATAGAAAGAAAAGGAGATATTCAAGTATGCCCGACAAGGATTCTTGAATCCATACATTGCATCGACATCAACTACGCAACATACCTAGGAAGTACCAACGTATAAGATGCCTCCATCGTTGGATCACACTAATGAAGCACAACCCCTAGGACAAGTATGATTAATTATTTTCTGTGATCTTGTGTTCAACTACTAAATGATCCATCATTTGTTAAAGTGATACAAAATATGTTATAAATATGTAGCACAATGGCAGAGGGAAATCTAGAATAGAAAGCAATTAATCATCTGCATACAAGGAGGAGAACAAGCAGAGAATTCAGACTGGACGCCAATATTGGAGATTTCAACATGGGAGATATTATACTGGATTTGGGATCCGAAGAAAATGTGTTACCCAAGAAGACATGGAAATGTATGAGAGATCCCAAATTAGGATATTCACATGTTCATATGAAACTAGAAAATCAACACATAGTTCTACCAATTGGAAGGTTAAAGGGAGTGACAATAGATCTAGATGGAGTGCACACTAAAGTCGATTTAGAAGTAATAGAGATAGTGGATGGAACAACACCTTATCCAACATTGCTTGTCTTGGATTGGGTGTTTGAAAATCATGCCATAATCAACTTAAAGACGAGGAATATGACGTTCAAGTCAGGAGAATATAGATCCATTGCACCATTAGACCCGTTAGAAGGGGAAAGGTTTGTAGAACCCACTTGTTTATACCTGGAGGAAATTAACCAGTTGTACAGAACCACCGTGTGAAAAGAATATTATCTGAATCCAACCGTAGATGGGGTACCCAGTTGGAGAAGTATCACTTCATGCACATCAGACTCAGATACATGGTTGGATAATTGGAAACAGAGGTTACATGAAGTATCACAAGGAGATGTGCAAGAATAGACCACGCAGTAAGATGGGTAGGTACAAATATAAGAGAACCTCCCAACTTCCATGGGGTGAATAATTTAGAAGTGTTATAGCCCTAAAATTCTCTACTCATGCATACATGGACTTGGCCCTCTTAGTTGCATATTTTTCTGAGCACTGTTGAGAATCTCTTCTTAAAACATCATTTTTTGGGAGATGTACGCACCTTGCACCATTAAATCCCATGTACATGCACTTTTTGCACCACTATATCTTGCATACATATGCATGTTGCACCATTACAACCCGTGTATACTTGCAAAAGTTGCAAAAAAAAACGTTGCAAGGAATTCATTGAAATTCACGAGCTATTGGAGGTTTCCCAACTAATCCACCCACTATATCCCATCACCCAACTAAATAACCATACTTTTCGCATATAAAAGGAGGTGTTGGGGGTCTCATTTCCAATCTAAGCATAAGAACAATGAAACTCTGCTTGATTTCACTTCCCCTCCTTACCCAAGATATTGCTTCCTTTTGTGAGAAATTGCCTCAGCATTCCTTCATCAACCCCTTCTTCCTCCATTTAATTCATTCCCTTCCATAGAAGTGATCATAAGGTTGAGAGAAGAATTTTGTACAAAGTTCACTTGGATCATGGTAAAGAGGAGCCTGGACCAGGTTCACAGAACAGTGGTCGACTCAGATTGTAAGATATAATCTTTGTATTATGAATAAAAGAATTACATTTTCCTATCCCAAATGATGGTGTCTTAAGTATTTTTATTGATTTATACTTAGCATTCTAACATCTAACCTTAACCTATGTATGGAATAGCATGATTTTATTTCTTTATTTTCCTATATTTGGATGCAGGTCAGCCCTGGGAGGAGACGTGCAGTGAGTGGAACTTCCAAGCACGAGCAAATCATCACCAGATGTGGGATTAAAGGTATAGTTACCCGATCTCTTCTCTCTTTTCTTTCTTTGCATTAGTTTTGGTATTTTGGGGTAATATTGAGAATTATTTATCTTTTAGACGGTTATCCGCTCTATCTATTGTTACGCATTATTTTGGTCATCTTGGTGATCCATTGACAACATGTGTTCATGTTCCCAAAAGAGCCTATCTTCATGAGGAAAGTGACTGGCTTTCTCTTCCAAAAACCTTATCAAGGAGGGTCATCATAGGCTGCACCATAAGAAGGATGCGACGATGCTTGGTCATCACACTCTACCCTAAAGCTGGTTTGTGATGTCCCTGCAGGTTTCTCTACAACTAGGGTGAAATGATGTCAAAAGGCTAAGAAAAGGTTGAACTTCACAAAAGTTCTAGAAGGGGATATTCTAGAAGATGAGGTGGCATCCATATGGTTGGGATCCTACTCACTTCTCTGATTTGGTGGGATCATCCTAATCTCTTTAACCATCTCTCTTTCCCTTGTATAAAGAGGTATTTCTCATGGAAAAGTATTGGCATAGGGGCAGACCTAGGATTAAATGCTTCAACAACCCACCAACAAAACCCTAACTATCGGCCCTTTCGAAACACCTGTGAAACAGATGAAGTCTCACCTGAGGTAGAGGAAGGGGGTGTTGCAGGAATCAAGTGTCTACAACCTACATGGGACACAGATCTGTGATCACAATACTTAATAGAGAACTTAACAATTAACATTCATTAGTCTTTAACCCTTATTCACATCGCAGGTTAAACCCTAATTATAGAACACCGCAGTATTAAATAGATCAAACATATCTAAGCACTTGGCATAATCTCAGATCCAACATTAATTCACATAATAAACACTAAGCATTCATGGATCTATCTACCATACATCAAGATCATTATACTAAGCAATGAAATGCATAAACAACATGAACAACATAACACAAAGCACATAAACACAGGATATGCGTGGTTCACCCTAGTGTGGGGCTACGTCCACCGACTCTTCTTCTCTTTATTAGCCTCTTTGATCTCCTTACAAGCACCAAGCCATAAATCCAACTCCACATAGTACAGGAGATCTATGTGCACCTCGCCAGATCCTCCTTCCCCGAGTTAGGTCAAAGCACAAATCCTTACACAGTCTACGCACAAAGCACTTACAAAATGCTTGCACTTAGATTTGTAAGCCTCATCATGTGTGTGCATAAAACCTACTAGCCAAGCACTAATCCGA
Source organism: Picea sitchensis (assembly GCA_010110895.2). Taxonomy (NCBI): domain Eukaryota; kingdom Viridiplantae; phylum Streptophyta; class Pinopsida; order Pinales; family Pinaceae; genus Picea; species Picea sitchensis. The sequence goes on along the minus strand of SNQJ01S0152456.1, from coordinate 19,829 downwards.
TCAATGACTAGTACTCTACACATAGCTAAATCAGACAGGCTTCGCTCTAAGCCCTATCTTCTTATTTATAAATTACAAAAGAGGCCTAAACATGGGTGAACCCATGGGCCAACATCCCATACTCATCACATAAACCCTAAAACCCAAAAATCCTACCAAAAAGGGTGATATCCCGTGATCTCCGCTTTTCCTAGGCGCTACGTCTTCGACCAGCCTGTCGAAGTCCCAAAAATGGTAAAAAATGACCAAGGTTCTCCTAAAACCTTGTCGAGGGCCAATAGGACCCCAACACTCACTTGTGACTCATCCCGAGTCACTCTGATCTGGGAAACACTTCTTTGAAGGCCTCGAGATTAGATCGAGTTGCCTCGACTTGCTTCTTCGCTAGAGCCTCCTTCTCGATGAACTCCTGAATGACTTGCTCGGTGACAGGCCCTTCCAAGCGTTGTTCTACTGTTGTGACCACTTGTTCTAGCTGTGTACCTTGTCCCTCTATCTCTTCAAAAAGGGTGTAGGCTTCATCCTGCACCGACTGGATTTTTTGTGTCACCTCCATCACTCTGCTCTGGATAGCAGTGACCTGCTGCTGAACTATGAGTTGCTCCTGGGCTCTCTTCATATTCTCAATGGTCATAAGCTTCTTCAGTGGTGCTTGCATAGTCGACGCCTACTACTTCGCTTCCTAGAGTTGTGCCTCCAATATCCTAAGCTCTGGGTCTTCTACAAGGAGCTCATAGGTATTCTCACTTCGGTCACTGAGTTATTTTCATTCTGAAGCCAACACCCTGATTCTTTCTACTGCGCTCCTGGTAGTTTCTTCCCTTTGATCTCGTACTTCTTACAGAGTTCTAGGAACTGCTTGGAGTTCTATCTCTGCTACTCTTTCTTGGAGCTGCTAGATAGCCTCACCGAGCTTCCCCACTTGGCTCTCAGTTGTCTCTTCTTCCATCTGTGCCAAGCTCGACACAGAGTGAAGTGATCTATTCACTGCCTCTTTAACTCCAATCTGCTCTGTAAGTAGATGATCTTTCTCTTTCTGGATTTGTTCTCTGTCCACTTCTAACTTCACCCGGAGGTCATCTTTATCTTGTTGTGCAACTCAAAGTTTCTCTAGGGCTTCCTTCCTTTATTTCTTCAAGGCCTCTGTGGCCTACTCCTTTTCTTCCTATACTCATCAAAGGAGAGCCTCTATCGCATCTACTAATCTATGTAATTGGGTAGGATCATTCCCCAATTCTATACCTTTTGATGACGACGATGCAGTAGACACTGCACTGCTCGAATAGAGAGCTTGTTGTACCCCTTTCATCTCCACCTTGATTCTGTTGTACATAATTTCCTACTTTTCTTCATTTCATTGCAAGATATCCTCTGAAGTATCTACTACAACTGCGATGATGAGGCCAATATCATCCACTGTGAGCACATTCTGTGACTGAGGCTTATTGGCTCAGGATTGCTTCCACACTGAGGGTTTCTTTGGAGAAAACTTCCTTTTATTTGATGTCTCAACCTCTGTAAGGGGATCCTTCGACAGTATTACTTCACCCTTTTCCTACTTGTCTTCTTACCCTTCCTTCTCTTGGTTTACTTCATCATCTCCTCCTCCTCCAGGTGAATCAGACGCAGTTTCCTCTAATGCATTGTTTATCTCCTACACTTATTTATTCTTGTTCTTCTTGGTGATGCTTGGTCCATCATACTCTTCTCAGGTGACCAAAGGACTTCCGATGATGTTGGGGTCGGAGAGTTCTGCATCTCCAACCGGTACAAGGAATTCAGTCGGCCATTCCTTTGTTATCTCCTCCATATCTTCCTCAGTCAACTTGTAGTACGACTGCATCTCCTCCTCACACATGGTGATATATATGAAGTGTCAGTATGTGCAGAACTTCATGAGTGGTCTAAACCGATGGAGTGTATTCGAAGTCATTCGGTGGAAATATTCAATGGCTCGTGTGAGCTATAAGTAGTAAGTGTGGAAGACACCGTTTGACTGCCACTTCTTCACCATATCGCTTGAATACCACAAGGTGGTGAACCTCATAGCTAGTGGTTCAGATGGATCAACTTCATGGAATGTCTCTCCCTCTAGCATTTTCCATGAGACATAGGAAATGAGGATCAACAACCAGCTGAAGTGGAACTCATAGCCTTGGTCATGTGCTTCACGACAGTCCTTCTCCAACTCATTGACGAGGTAGCTCGCCCGGTTCATATGCATGCCCTCGACGCACTTCCCTGCAAGGTCAACGATGAACCTCATGACTTGCATCAGTTTTTTCTTCCTGACAAGCTTGTCAGTGATCAAATGAAAAGCTAGGTGCATTGAGCCATCCTGGATGGAGGCTACCTTACAACCTTACTTCCCTTTCTCCACATTTCCATACGTATTCTTGATGTGCTGCACCAAGGAGTGATCTGACGTTTTTCCTGGGTATAATTTATGAGGGTCTGGTCCCTGCATGCTTAGTCTGGTGATCATGTGGATCAACATAAGATCCACTATGATGCACCTATCCAACCATAGGTACCTACCATGGAAGCACGACAGGAGGAGTTCAATGAACGCGTTAACCTCCTGATGTCTGCCGAAGTGGGGGTTATTCATGACGTTTAAGAGAGTGGACCTTGCAATATCCTTTATCCAAGGTTGGGTGTTGGCCCTTGGTTATGGAAGGAAGTGAAGAACAAGGAAGAAAAGGTAAAAATTGAACTTTGCGGAAGACATAGTGACCGATACTGGGTCGAAGTGAGAAAAAGAGCAGAAAAGATGGAGCGAAGCTTGAGAAAGAAATATGTTGTGTGAGGATATCGGGGATGACAGATAAGCAAGGAAGAAGGATCGTGGATGACTCAAAAAGAGGAAAAATAAACCATTAGATTCTTTGGAGCACCGCGTGAGAAGGAGGGAAAGACAGGCTGACAAAGCCCTAAAAACACGGGTCAAGTTGACCTAGGGTTTTAGACACCTAGGGTTTTGGTATCTAGGGTTTTGGACACTTAGGTTTCAGCCTAAGGATGTCGGTGAATGATTGTAATGTATAAATAGAGGTCTAAAGGGCCTAGGTTGGGTTGGTTTTTTGGGTTGGTACTTTGGGTTGATGTGTTGTTATTGTTACTGTTGATACTGAGTTGGTCGAGAGAAGAGTATTGTGAGAGAGAGAAGTGTTGAGTACAAGAGCCTTCTAGTATTGTAAGATCTTCAGTTGGGTTTGAAGATCAACCCTGCAGCTAGGTGCGTAGGGAGGGGAGAGAATAATAGAAGAAGAAGAGAAGATCTGCTATCTTAGAGCACAGATAAGAACTGTATGCTTTACATCAATATAATATAGCACAGTTATGTGGATGTAGCCCTAGAGAGAGGGTGAACCATGTATATTTTGTGTTGTGTATGATTGGTATTTTGTATTTATCCTTCATATACTGTTATTTCATTGCTAAGGTAGATCTGATAGATGCATGGAGTAGATCGAGATGATAATTGATATATGAATGTTGTGTTGTTCCTGTGTTAGATCCACTTGATATTCCCTTGGTTGTAGACATCTTTTTCCTGCAACCCCCTCATAACTGCTTCGGGTGAGACTGCATCTACTTTGCAGGTGTTTCCAAAAGGGCCAGTAGTTAGGGATTGTTGGTGTTCTCTTGGAGCTGAACCCTGGGTCTGCCCCTATGCCAACAAATGGTTCCATTGTTGGGACAAGAATATTTTTAAGGGAATGTCAAGGTGGTTTCCATCGAAGACAAAAACTCAAAAGTGGATAGAGGATCAAGAGAAGCACTTCGCTGAAGCCCAGAACAAGAACCCTAATATTAGTTCAGAGGACTGGTTGGAGAAGTATATTTTTAATGATATACATGAGATATTATTTGGAGGAGCCCATCAAGAGCTATATGAGTGGCTAGCTAGATTAGTCGATACCCAGTTCAATATCCGATCTAGACTTCCTGTGTTTTGGATGTCGGAGTTGATCAAGAAGTTCAAGGAAGCTGATAACATTGTATCACGAGCAACAGATCATTGGTTCTATAGTACCATTTGAGGGTACATCACAGAGTTTGATGTTGAAAGAGTAGAGTCATACAACCAAGATGAGAGATATTTCTTTAAAGGACCCAAAGGAAAATGTTTACAATTCTTGAAGCTGAGACTCAATATGTTGTTTCATGAGAAGAACATCTTGAAGATACAATAGATTGGTTGCATCTAGAAAGGCTAATGTTCAAAAATTCAGAAAGTGATAGTGACACAAAATCTAGACATACGTGCAGTGGGAGAGTGTTCAGAGAACCCATCTTGCGAACTTGTTTAAGTAGAACTACGAGGAGAAGGGTTTCTACAGTGGAGAAGAAGCAGATCTGACGAATGAAGAACATTCAGAGCCCACCAGAGCAGAGGAAGCGGAAGCTGAAGAGTTTCACCAAGGAGTACCTGAAGGCTCAGAAACCACGCATAGCATTGAAGTAAGTACTATTATCCTTCCTGTTGATTCAGTATTACACAATCAGAGTAATACAAATCACCAGAGTGTCCAGAGCACTTTCCATGGTATCCCACCACATATTTAGTTAGGTACCCTAGGAAGATCTATGGAAGATGAGATGAGACTTCCTATCTTTAGGGGAGATGGATCTAAAGATCCTGACCAACATTGGTTCCTCTGTGAATCTGTATGGAACATTAAGAATGTAACAGATGAAGCTGTCAAAAGAACCCAGTTCAGTACAACTCTCGGATATTGTGCACTAAGTTGGTACATGAAACTCGTCCAAGGACTTGCACGCCTAAGCCATTGAATCAGATCAAGAACGTGTTGATTGTAGAATTCAAGAAACCTAAGTCTGAGTCACAATGTATCACAGAGTTAAAAGAGATCAAGCAAAAGGTGGTTGAACCTGTGTGGGAATTTGATCAGAGATTTAAAACATTGACATGCCGATTAACTTTCCAGATCCCAAATGAACAAAACAAATAATGGTTCATTATTTCCCTCCTACCACACATCATAGTTCCCCTGATGAAACAGAAGATTTCTTCGTAGGCTGAGGCATTGGAGATCACCATGAATCTTGAATCATCCCCTATGGGAGAATCCATCTCAGGTATGAGTTAGATCCTGAGTCAGCTAACTAGTTTGTCTCTGTGGGTCGAAGATATGAAGAAAGACAAGGGAAAAGATAAAAGAGAATATATTTGGTGTGTCGGATGCAAATCAAAAGGCCATGACAAGGAAAAATTCCCTCTATTCAATGAATACCTGGCTCCTGGAGCCCCGAGCCCCTTGAATCAATTCACCTTACCCTGGTGTGAGGTATGCAGAAATAGACATCGTACTGGTGAGTGCTATTATATGCAAAAGTATGTTCAGACACCTACAAATTTGTACTGTACATTCTATAAGTATGTAGGGAATGATGATAGATATTGTAGGGCTTATGATCTCATGCATGAAAGGTCAAGAGACATATATAAGATCCAAGGTGAACTACAGTAAGAAGGAAATGCTATGTAATATAACTCTCTTGGGAGAGGAAACTTCAATCCTCGTAGTGGACTCAGAGGAAGAGGACGAGGAGGAGGAATGAGCAGAGGCTGAGGATAGATCATCTGTTATAACTGTGCACAACCAAGATACCTTGCAAGGGATTGTCAGGACCCTTATACCACTTGTATCTACTGCAGCTCGTTTGACCACGTTATAGAAGATTTTCCTGTGTTGCTAGCTAAGCTTCAGGAAATACAAGGACCTCAACAAAACCCGCAAGTGCAACTGATCTATGTTGAACCTCACAGAGGAGACCCTAGAGTCGCTATTATAACGAGAGGAGGCATGTTACAGGAGAAGATAGACTGACCCAAGGGAAGATTACAAAATATTCAGGAATCAGGAAAGCTATAGAGAAGACCCAAGCCTTTGATGCAAATAAATAAAGACAGATGTTTGAGAAAGCTAGGAAAGAATTTAGGGAAGACCAAGTTTCTTCATCAAAGACAAGACTAGAAGTAAGAGAGTGTGGAATTCCTCACACATTTGATCATTCTACTTCTCCAAGAGAAGGAAAAGAGGTAAGCAAGCTCATGGAATTTTTACATACTTGTATTAAGTTGATTCAGGATGAAAGCGATGTACAAGAGTTACAAAATTTAATCAGACAATATGAGCTAGGAAATATAGATCCCTTACTGAATAGGGAAGTACACCAAATTGGTAATAAGAGAAGGAAAAATAAGGAATTACATCTGAATGCTAAAATAGGAGAGTATGAGATAGACTATGTGGTCCTCGACTTAGGGTCAGAGGTCAATGTCATGACGAAGAAAACTTGGGCACATATGGGAAAACCAAAGTTTATATATTCCCCTATCAGGCTTAGGATGGCTAATCAACAAGTTTTCAGCCCATTTGGATGATTGGAGCATGTCCCTGTGGACATCAACGGAGTAATAACATTTTCATATTTTGAGGTAATTGAAATAGTTGATGACAGTTACCCCTACCCTGCATTGTTGGGAATTGACTGGGCCTTCAATCAATCTACTCTTGTTGACTTAAAGAAGAGATGTATGACTTTTGAAGGTGACGGTATTAGGGTCATTTCACCTTTAGATCCTGATGAAGGTCAGCAATACACAAATCCCATTAGAGAAGAATACTATGCATATGCACTAGAAAACATCTACAAGCTAACCACCATACAACAAGATTACATTAATCCTACAGCTGATGGGAATCTAAGCTGGTGAAGTGAGAGTGCATGTTGGAGAAGTTCCAACACTGGGGAACTATCTTCAGCTTCTTCCCAGTCATCTTTTTCAGGTATATGTGTGGTGCAATCATTTCATAATTTGTCCTATCGCCGAGGTTAAAATCACTTATATTAAGCGCTGGGATCAGTCCCAACTGCGGTCCTATTGCATGTATCCCTTTCGGTAGGTACACCATGATGAGTTTGTACTCAAAATATCTTGGGATGTTCTCACAACTAACCATGCCATCTAAAGGCAAGATGTAGTTGGGTAAGACTCATAGGATCTGCTTTGCATTCGCCAGATCATCACAGTGCTTGCTTCTCTTCTCAGTCGTTGTTCAGGATGGCCCAGATCGATGTCCAGTCAATAGGGATGCTTGAAATCCTCTCATCTATGAGGCCTATACTCCTGTGGACATGACCTTCTCAGCCATAAGTTCTATCAATATTTCTTCTACGGAATTCTCTACTGCATTGTGTTCGCCCGACATACACGCGCGTCGTCAATTATCTCGTGTAGGTGAACTGGTACTCAAGGTAAGAAAAATGGGTGGCGAGGTCTCAAAAGAACAAGATGATAGAAATTAGTTCTCTGTGGGCTCAAATATATCAGTTTGCAAAAGTTTCCATGGTGCAACATTCAATGAGATAAATAGACAACGTCGTAACGGATTCCTCCAACGGGCAGTAATGCCTCAATCAATATGATTCCAGTCGTTATGGTGTGGTCCCAACGGTCCAATGGTGATATTTCCGACAACAATTGCATTTATAACCGTTCTAGAGCATCATTCTAATGGTCGAGATGCCTCCAACAATCACATAGTTTCGTCATGGAAAAATGCCATTCTGCGTTGTTCTGCTATTCCGGCGAGGTTCAAGTTCTGCAAGCCTGCTTTCTGCGAAGTCTTCTCTAGAGCTTCCTGCAATTTTTCTAACTTTTCTTTCTTCTTACTGATATTTCTAGCCTTATTTCCTGTGACTTGAATCATTGGGTTCCTCTTTCCATTCTCATGATTTTCTTCCTTTAGCATAGTAACTTCACACTGTTGAGAATATTTCAAAGGGTTCGTGATTAATTTCCAGGGTAGATACACTTATTTCCTGCATGGATAGGTTCTTTAAGCCTTCTTGTGTTCTTTCAACCTCGACAACTAGTTCTATAGCCCTGATTTTCTTTGACTTGTCCTCTTGTTCTTCTATTAAGCACGCTATTCTCCTAGCCATGAAATCCCCTAATTCTTGTTTTTTTTGTTTTGTGGCTACCTCTTCTGCTTTCCTTCAGATCTGATCTTTCTCAATCCAGGTATTTCCTAACAAAAGTGCAAAAGGGGTGATGTTCTCAAAAAACTTAATGACCTCAAATTCTTCTTCATTCGATGTTCCATGAGAAATCGTAGGTACATGACAAAGTATTCCGCATAATGTTATAATCTTTCCTTTAAACAATCTTATTCCTCCTAATGAAGGAATCATAGCTGGATTTCCCAAAATTTCCCAAGTCCTTTTTGTCATGATATTCACCTGTGTCTCTACATCCAATACATAGTCTATGTTGAAGTCTCCTATTCTTGTTTCTATGCACTCCTTCTCTTTTAATATCTATGGTAAAATGATGTCTCTGTGATCATTCAATGTTTCTTTCATCTCCAATAATATAGTCTTTGATTCTTTATGGTGCTCTAGAATATTCTTAGTCTCTTGACCTTCCTCATGGTTTTCTTGTCTCATGTTCATCTTTTCAACCTTAGCAATCATTCTAGGGAAATCCAAAACCTCATGATCAATGACTTTACAACAAAGACAAGTAGGACCTACACCAGGGCGTTTCTTAGCAAGATGTCCTGGTCTTCTGCAACTATAACAAAGTTTCAATCCTCTCTTTCTCTTAAACGATCCCCAACCTTTTTTGTACTGTGCACTAAGATCACAGCAATGGACCTACAAAAAATTCTTTCTAGGATCTTGCATCCACTTGTTAGTCCAAAAAATGTTTCTATGCAGAGGAATAACATATCTTTCACTAAATTTATCAGATTTATTCAGATCAAATATTCTTTCTTCTAGTCGTGCCCTAGTTTTCAGACTAGGACAAAATATATCAAACATACCTAGATCCATACTTTCGAAGCAAAAATTTCCACTTATCTTACCTTTTTCCAGAGCACTAAGATTTAAGATCTTACCTCTTTTCTTCATATCGGGCTTCTCTTCTTAGCACAGAGATTCACAGGTCAAGTAGAATATTACACACTACAACAACATATCTACGCACAGAGCTTTTCTCTTTTCTTTAGTTCCCAACAATCAGAGTTTCAGTCCCGACAACAGAACTATTGTTGGCACATGGGTAGACCCAGGGTTCATTGCTTCAACAATGCACCAACAAAACCCTAAATATTGGCCCTTTAGGCAACACCTGCGAATCATATGAAGTCTCACCTGAGGTAAAGGTAGGGGGTTGCAGAACTCAAGTGTCTACAACCTAGCTGGGACACAAATCCGTGATCACAATACTTAACAGAGCACTTAGCAATTAACATTTACTAGTATTTAACCCTTATTCACATCGTAGGTTAAACCCTAATTATAGAAAAACGTAGTATTAAACAGATCAAACATCTTGAATCACTTAGCATAATCTCAGATCCAACATTCATTCACATAATAAGAACTAAGCATTCATAGATATATCTACCATACATCAAGATCATTATACTAAGCAATGAAATGCATAAACTACATGAACAACATAGCACAAAGCACATCAAAACAGGATATACATGGTTCACCCCAGTGTGGGGCTACGTCCACCAACTCTTATTTTCTTTATTAGCCTTTTCGATCTCCTTACAAGCACCAAGCCATAAATCCAACTCCGCATAGGACATGAGATCTGTGCACACCTCGCCAGATCTGCCTTCCCCGAGTTAGGTAAAAGAACAATTCCTTACACAGTCTGTGCAAAAATCACTTACAAAACACTTGCACTTAGATCTCCAAGCCTCATCATGTTTTTGCACAAAGCCTACTAGCCAAGCACTAAGCCGATCAATGACTAGTACTCTGCACACAGCTAAATCATACAGACTTCTCTCTAAGTCCTGTATACTTATTTATAAATTAAAAAAGAGGCCTAAACATGGGTGAACACATGGGCCGACATCCCATACCCATTACATAAACCCTAAAACCCAAAAATCCTTCCAAAAAGGGTGAGATCCCGCAATCTCTACTTAGCCTGGGTGCTCCGTCTTCGACCAGCCTATCGAAGTCCCAAAAATGGACAAACATGACCAAGGTTCTCCCAAAACTTGGTCGAGGACCAACAAAAAGGCTAAGGTTGATTCAAACAATATTAGTATTGAATAGGATAAGAATTGGATGAGGAATTCTACTTTAGTTCATACTTGAGGGCTTAATTTCAGTTTATCAAATCATTGTGGATATTCTTCATTCAAGGTCGGAGCAAGTGTGTGTGTTGGAGCAAAGGGTCATCGGAAGGGGACCTTGCAACATCAAGCATTTGGTTGTAATATCCACTTTCATTTTAATATGATATAGTGATATGTTTCTTTCCCATAAAAATTGCTTTGTTTTACTGTATGATTCCTTGATCAGATGCATAAGTTCTCCTTGAGTATATTATATTTCTTTCACTTTCGTTGGCTTGTGTTCCCTTGTAGATCCAATATCACAAGAGCACTGGAGTGGAGCTAGGATGACAAGGACAAGAGGAAGCAATATTTAAATGGTATATGTCCCATCTCTTGTTTAATAGTAAACTCAATTATTAGAGCTTAGGGAAAGCGTCATGTCCTGTTTTGTTTTGTTATAGATCTAGGTGGATCTAGGGATATTTGCTTATGTCCGCATTTACCGATAAGTGCCATAACAAAATTGGTGACCATACTAGGGATATGACCTCCTTTTGATTTTTTTCTTCCCATTTTCCTTTAGCCTGCTTTCCTCTGATAATTTTCATTCTCTGAGTCTATGGGTGATCCATTTAGACTCCTTAGGTTTAGAAATTCCTTTGTATTTTTTGTCTTTCTTCTAAATTTACAGAGATCATCACACTGTACCTTATTGACATCTTGTGAAGACCCTGAGACATCACTCTCTTATTATCCAATCCATTGTGACGACGTCGCACTCTTCTCTTTCAGTGGCCTGTGACGACCTTAGCTCGTTGCTCTCTGGCTTATACCTAGCCTAAGACGACTCCTGTAGGTTTTGATGAAATCATTCATTTTATCTTTTTCCACCCAGATTTTCCTTGGCAGCCTGGGGTGAACTTCCTATGCTCATGTTTGATTGATTTCTGAGTTTAGATATTTCTTTTGATTGGTTTTCAGTGATTGAAAGTCTTTCTTTTCATTTTGCCAGTTTTTACTCACGCTCATTGTCGCAAGGATATAATCTCAGATCTTCATCTGGGTGTTTTTTTGACAAAGGGTCTTTGATTTGTATTTATTTTTGGATTCATTATGTTTGTCAGATTGTTTGTTGATTACGAAACACTTTTTTCTTGCTTATGTCAAAATATTTTCTTGTCTTTTTCATTTGTGTCTACGTTGTGAATTTGATTTATGAATTGTGTTGAGAATGTTTTGATTTTCTTGGGTTACATTTTCCTTCCATTATCACATCTCTGATTTTGTTTTGGAAAGGAAGAATTGAATTCATTTATTCTTTTAGTAATTTTTCATAAGAAATTTTTTACATTCAGAATATTTGTAAAGAGATGAAAATTACATGTTCTACGGAGACCGTTCGTCGAATGATCAACTGTGACTTCCACAATCCGCAGTGGAAGTTTGAGGTAAGAAGAGAGTTTTAAAACAAAGTTTGGGTGGAGTAACAATGGAATGGTAAAATGAAATTTTTACCCAATTTTATTAACTTTTTACTTTTCCATTTCATTTTTTATATTATTTTATGTATTTCACCTAAACCCTAGAGTTCTAATGATATTACAAGTGTTTGATTTTTCGCAGGTGAGAAATATAGGAGTGGAATATTGAACAAGGATACATATTTTGGGTTTGCTTTTATACATTTTTCGGATGTACAGATCCTTTTAGGGTTTTTCAGGAAAAACTTTGAGCTTAGTTTTTTTTCTTTCTCGTGCTCGTAAATCAATGAGAATGTAACCAAGTATACTTTTGTCTCTTTTTCGCACTTGTAATGGTAACACAAAAAATGAAATCCGTGGAGTATCCTTTAAGCTCTTTTCACACTCTGTAAAAATGAAAATATTTCCGAGCAACCTTGTTCTTTTCACGCTCATAAAAGTATTTGAAGAAAACATTTTATGAGCGGTAAGTTATCACTTTTTCAATCTCATCAAATTAACTTACGAAAAAGGATTTTGTGGAGTCTTGTTTAAGTGTTTTTCAGACTCTCTAAACATGAAAAACCCCCGAGTTTTCTCTCTTTGGACTCGTTAAACAAACATCGAAAGACCCATATGGGACCGAACCACTCATTCTTAGGGTTCGTTAAACATACTCTGAGGGACTCATCTGAAGGATGAGATTACATCAACAAGCACATGTTATTCTCCTCAAGCTTGCCTAAAAATAAAGAGGTACTCACCAGAAATGGTGGGGGGGAATTTGGGAAAGAAATATGTCTTTGTATCTCTGTTAGTGGAAGTAATAGTCTCTCTTGAACATGACACCCCCCCTTTATCATTTGAATCTGAGTTTGGAAATACATTTTTCTATCGTTTGACTATCCGCATGTCCATATGTTGGGTCCTCCTTGAGTCAATGMTGCYAAGACCATTTTCGTGTCATTCATATGTTCAAGAGAAGTCTAKCCCTAATAAGAMTCCTATTGATTCAACCATCTACAGTTATAAATTTTCTACCATGTCGGCCTTCCCTGTGTCATTTTCGAATCACTTCATACTCTGATCTACCTCAAATATGTTACTTATTTCATGTCATTGATGGGGGATAMATTAAGGCCCTCCYGTGACGTGTCTTTTCCTGTCGAATTCAACTCATCATCCAAGAACAAGACTTAGAAATCATTCAGTGCCTTAAAGCCTGCATGCCTCAATGGTAGGTTTCTTCACTTTCAACAATGGGTTCACGTCATTGACCCCTGATTGGAAGATTCCATCGAGTGTTCGACTTCAACTCCTTTATTCACACTCATTGGATTGTAATAGGGTACCTTGGGAGTCATTGACATCAAATGGTGATTTCCCTCACACTTGTTAATGGTTCTCATTATTGATCGGTAATAAAGTGGTTTCTACCATGTTTGACTTCAGCTCCTATAATCACACAGTCAAATTCATACTTAGGGATGATGGAAATGAAGACCTTGGGTCATACCATTCTGGTCCAAGCTATGATGGAGTATTCATGATTTGTATTGACACATAGATCCCCTTTGTATGTCTCGTGGCTATGTACGAATTTGAATTATTTAGAGCATAGATCCACAGTGTATGTTGGGTGGCTATGTCGATTCACAATGACATGGATCCACGGTGTATTCTTGGTGGCCATGAGTTATTTGACATTTTGTAATCCAATTATGGGAATGTCTACCTCGTAATATGGTATATTATTATGCTGATGATTGATTGTTTGCAGGTTCCCGACTAGTGCGCTCTTTGTTTCTAACACACACATTCTACAAAGTATTTTGGTTTTCATGAGTTCCAGCCTCATACTTTGGGGGGCATTCTGTTACACATTATTTTGGTGATCTTGGTGATCCATTGACAACATGTGTTCATTTTCCCAAAAGAGCCTATCTTCATGAGGAAAGTGACTAGATTTATCTTCCAAAAACCTTATCAAGGAGGGTTGTCATAGGCTACACCATAAGTAGGATGCGATGATGCCTGGTTATCGCACTCTTCCCTAAAGATGATTTGCAATGTCTCTGCAGGCTGCTCTATAGCTAGGGTGTGACGATGTCAAAAGGCTAAGAAAAGGTCTAACTTCAGGAAAGTTCTATAATATGAGGTGGCATCCATATGGTTGGGATCTTACTCACTTCTCTGATTTGGTGGGATCATCCTAATATCTTTAACCATCTCTCTTTCCCCTATATAAAGAGGGATTTCTCATGGAAAAGGCTAAGGTTGATTCAAGCAAGATTATTATTGAATAGACTAAGAATTGGATGAGGAATTATACTTTAGTTCATACTCGAGAGCTTCATTTCAATTTATCAAATCATTATAGATCTTCTTCATTCAAGGTCGGAGCAAGTCTGTGTGTTGGAGAAAAGATTCATCGAAAGGGGACCTTGCAACATCAAGGTTTTGGTTGTAATCTCCACTTTCATTTTAATATGATACAGTGATATGTTTCTTTCCCATAAAACTTACTTTGTTTTATTGTATGATTCCTTGATCACATGCATAAGCTCTCATTGAGTATATTATATTGCTTTCACTTTGGTTGGATTTTGTTCCCTTGCAGATCCAATATCATAGGATCATTGGAGTGGAGATAGGACGACAAAGACAAGAAGAAGTGATATTTAAATGGTATGTGTTAACGATATTTCTTGTAAGGGGGTTAAAATGAAAAAGAATGGGTTAAAAAACACTTGTCCTAAGTTTTGGGTGATAATGCGCCCATGGTAAGTAACGAGCAAGTTCGAGCGGCAGTGATTCGCGTGCCCGGAGTAACATCGCATATAGAATTCCGGACCCCCCCTGCCTTTCTACCTTTAAGCGGAGGGGGGGGGTCCGGAATCGCGGGCGCATCTCTTCAACGGTCCAGATCAGTGCGCCAGGATCAACGGCGATAAAGGCAATTATGGACCCCCCCTGCCTTTCTACCTTTAAGCGTAGGGGGGGGGTCAGAAATCGTGGGCGCATCTCTTCAACGGTCCAGATCAGCACACCCGGATCAACGGCAATAAAGGCAATTCTGGACCCCCCCTTCCTTTCTACCTTTAAGCAGAGGGGGGAGGTCTGGAATCACAAACACAAATTTTTGACGGCTGAGATCTTAGCGCCCAGATCAATGGTGCTCACGCACTCCCATCATTCTCAGTCGCTCTGTGTTTAGCCTGCGTGGGCCCTTCTCCCATCATGTCACCTTCCAGAGCCACCTTTCTCCTTCTTCCGTGTGTCATCCATCCACCTCCCCTCTTTGGTCCGCGTGTTCCATCCGCTCCTTTCCACGTCAGCCTATCGACAAAGAGAAATCCCATTATCTCTCGTCTTCCCCCCCTTCCGCCTGTTGTCTTAAGCCATGTGCCCTCCTCTGTCGCCCTTCTCATACCTCACCACTTTTTTTGCGTCCTCACAGTTTCGACGCCATCACTCAGTTCCCGTGTCCCACCTTCCGCGCTGGCCTCCACGCCTATTTGTCAAGCCAGTCATTTATTCCAGGTGGCAGCGCAGGAGGCTCTCCACGTCCCGAAGGTGCCGAGTTGGCCGGGCCATCCTCAATCCCGATGAAGCAGTTATTGAAGTGGTTGGTGGTGGTTAGATATAGCCTCCACCATAATGGGAAAGGACTGCCATGAATTAAAGGCACGTCGATTCGTCGTTGGAACTGTCAAAGAGTCAGATTGCGTCTGACATAAGATGCATGACCTTTTCATAGGTTGACTGTCAGAAAGCCATGCAGACACAAAGCCTTCAATGCAGTGTCTTGATTTCGCTGTTGTTGTAGTTCTGAGTATATGAAGGCGTTTTCGCCATTTTTGTATCTATCGATGGTAGAGCTCAGCTCCCGACTGTAAAGTTTCAGTGACCATTCTAGTTCTCTGGGTGGTGCCTCTGTGTTTGAGATTTCTTGTTTTATGACAAACAGTTTCCATTTTCCATCTATGTTTTTGTCTTATATCAGAGAGTTCATGATCGAAGGATTCTCGTGGATTGTTACAGTGATGTTATGATAAAGGATTTGTTGTGACATTATTGTATTCTCTGGTCATTTGTGTTTGAATGTAAGAGGATCTTGTGTACAAATTCTTTCTCTTTCAGTCTGTTATAAACCTGATGTTTATGATAGACCTTCGCACTTTTCTCATGCAAGTCTTCCCCCTACTCACCCTTAATACAACTCACTGTTTGAAGTTTATCAAGACCTCACTCGTCATGCATACCTAGCCTAGTTTCAGAGTTGATACAAGATTGTTCCGAGTGTGCTTCCATTTGATCACCTCTTTTAAACAAATCCAGGCTCTGCTCCTGCAAGCAATCCAGGAGTGACTTCTGACG
>SNQJ01S0152455.1:0-16698 GCA_010110895.2 Picea sitchensis | reverse complement strand
AGAGATACTGGATTTCCTGAGCCTCCTATCGCTGCATGCAGAAGATCAACCTCTTTCCCTTCCTCCAAAACATTGAATCCTCTAGATGAGTTGCACCCTCACTAGTTTTAGCACTACATCAATTCGCATGGCTTAGATCTAGCTCCAAAACTCCATGAAATGGATGTTAACCTGTAGGAAAGAGGATGGCTGAGTCATATTTTAAATTTCCCAATTTTTCCTTTTTGTAGATGATAAAACTGACCTCAAATCATTGGATCTCTAATCCCAAGTCTGCCCTCCTTCAGGAAATTCGCCTAGTTCTGATAATAAATAATTATGGAGGATGAAAACCGCCAAGAATTTCAAGAAAGGTCATGCGAGAGATGGAAAATGCTCCGAAGTAAATATATCTTCCAGATACAGCCACCAAAGGCCAAAGAAAAATCCTTAAGTTTGAACAATGTGCCCTTCCTGTAGAAAACCCTCCAATAATGTACCCTCCTATAGGAATGATAGCAGAAAATGATTTGATCTGAATAGAGTGGTGAGGGATTTTCACCTTCATGCTAATCTCTAGGGTTTGTCTAGTCAAAACCCTCAAAACACTCAAGTGTCCAGAGCTCAAAGTTGCAAATAGAAAATGATCAAGAATGAGGAAGTGAGGCACCCTCATCCTCTTTAATAATCCAACATTGTAATTCTCACTTAAATTATTAATTGGATTTCTAAAATATTTTTCTCCACTTAGAAAATTAACTTATATTTGCTTATTAGCCAATCTTACTTTAATAATTTGACTTTAGTATCCTCAATAACATATTTTGGCCACCTTAGTCCCCTTTTTTGTGAGACTATATCCTAGGGGGGAAAACTAGTCTACTAAGTCCTCCAGTTATTTATTCATATGGAAGGGGATCTTACAATCTCCCTTTCTTGAAATTTCTTTCCCACAAGCAATTCTGAATATATGTGATACAAGACTTGTTCACCTTCCAAAGAAGCATCCCCAATTGTAAAATTCTTCCATTTAATCAGATACTCCTTGATATTCTTGTTTCTCAACCTTTTTCCCTGACCTGCAAGACATGTTCAGGAATTAAAATCAATTGACCCTCCTCATCAAGTGGTGGAATCTCCTTTGTAATTGACACATGTTGACCCAATTCCTTCTTCAAGCATGACACATGGAATACATTATGGATTTTTCTCCATGGTGTAAATTCAATCTCATATTCTACCTACCCAACTCTTCTAATCACCTTGTATGGACCATAGAAACGAAGATTGGGTTTTTCCACGCCATTTCTCTCGATTGATGTCTAGTGATATGGTTGTAACCTCAAATATACCAAGTTTCCCACTTCAAATCTATGCTCCACCCTGTTTTTATCTGCATAGATATTATATTGGTTTGGATTTTTCTGCAAATGATCCTTAAGCTCCCTAAGGATTTCTTGAATTTCTTGGACCCAATCCTTAGCCATAAGAGCCCTTTTGTCCCCAAGCGCAACCTCCATGAAGGTGAGTGAATCATAGCCATATAATTCCTTGAAGGGTGTCATGCCAATGGACCTGTGATGGGTAGTGTTATAACAATACTCCCATAAATGAAGTCATTCGACCCATGCTCTCTATTGTACTACCACATAATTCCTCAGGTATGCTTCCACCCATTTATTTACTATTTTTGTTTGTCCATCAGTTTGAGGGTGGTATATTGTGATAGGAGTCAATTCAGTGCTAATAAGTCTAAATAACTCCTACTAGAAAGTGCTTGTGAACCTGTTATCCCTATCACTCACAATATTATTGGGAAAACCATGCAATCTGAGAACTTCTTTGAAGAACAATTCTTCTACCTGAGATGCACTGTACTCCATCGAAATGGCGAATAAATGTGCAAAATTGGTCAAGCGATCCACAACTATAAAAATTCCATCCTTGCCCTTCACTTTAGGAAAACCTATGATGAAATCCATAGATATACTTTCCCATTTATATGTTGGAATGGGAAGTGGTTGCAACAAACCTGTTGGATGGGTATGTTCAACCTTGTTTTGTTGACAAGTTGTGCATTCTTTAACATAGCGCATAACGTCTTCCTTGAGTCCCTTCCATGCAAACTTATCTCTAATATGCATGTAAGTTTTGAGGAACCCTTGGTGGTGATCTAGTGGTGAATCATGGAATTCCCTTAGCAACCTTTCCTTGAATTTGGATTCCAGTACCACATAAATCCTCCCCTTATAGTAGATAAGGTCATCCAAAATCCAAAACCTGTCATCCTAAATTTTCCCATCATTATCTCACATGCAAACTTGTTTTGGAGTACTCTACTAAAATATGTGATTTCCATTCAACTGAAATTTATGACAAGGAGTAATTTGAAGGCCTCCTAGACAAGGCATCTGCTACAATATTATTCTTCCCTTTGAGAAAAATCTTTTTCAAGTCATAGGCATGGAATTTTCTTACCGATTTTGGTTGCCTTTAATTGAGGTATCTTTTCTCCAAAAAGTGTTTGAGGTTGTTGTGATCTGTTTTGACTATAAACTTGGCTCCCACCAAGAATTTTATGAACTTAGCTAGCACATGCATGATAGTTAGCATCTCCTTATCATATATCTTGTCAAAAGTTTGTTTGGCTAATTCAGTCCACTTAAAATCACCTTTCCTAGTTAGATCATTCAAGTGTGCATAAAGTTGTGGAAACCCTTTAATGAATCTCCTATAGTAGGTGAAAATACCAAGAAAACCTCATAGCTTTGTGATGTTACTGGGTGTTGACCAATCCTAGATGGTTTGTATCTTCTCTTGATTAACCTGTAACCCATTTTGTCCAATGATATGCCCCAAATATAATACTTCTATCATCCCAAACTCACATTTAGACTCTTTGGAATACAAGGATTTTTCCTCCATGATGTTCAAAATTTGATCCAGATGTTTTAGGTGATCCTCCCAAGTTTTTTTATAGATTAGAAAATCATCAAAGAAAACCAAGAGATACTTCCTCAATTGTTTATTGAAAATGTGATTAATGCAATATTGAAATGTAGTTGGTGCGTTAGTTATCTCAAAAGGCATAACTAAGAACTCATAATGGCCATAATGGAACTTGAAGGCCATTTTGTGGATATCATGTTCCCTTACCTGAATCTGATGGTACCCTAAACAAAGATCAATCTTTGAAAAGTAAATTGTGCCATGGAGCGCATCAAGAAATTCATCAATCCTGGGAATTGGATACATGTTTTTAATTGTTTTCTTGTTTAGTTCCTTATAGTCAATGTACATTCTCATTGTGCCATCTTTTTTCTTAACCAACAGAACTCGAGATGCAAATGGGATTGAGCTAGGCTTAATGTGTCCCATGTCCAACAACTCCTTGATAGCCTTCTCAATTTCATCTTTGAACCTTTTTGGATGTCAGTAAGGAGTGGTGATGACCGATTTATCTCCTTTTTATATCTCAATGGTGCGTTCAAAACCCATATTCAGTGTCTTCTCTGGAGCAATTTTTCCAAATACCCTTTCATGCTTTCCAAGTATCCTTTGTATGGCCTGTGAATAGTGTTGGAGCCCTTCCTGAGTGGTTTGCACTGAAACTAAACACCATGTTGCATAAGCCACATCCTCACACCTAAATATAGCCTCCATGCACTTTGTTGAAACCACCCTTGGAGAAATCTTTGCCATCCCCTTCAATGTCACCCTCTTTCCTTCTTCAAAATTGAAGGACATCTCCATAGGTTTGTAATTTGTAGTGATAGGACCCAAGGTGCTAAGCCACTGAACTCCAAGTATAACATTGGTTTCTGGTAGTTCCATAGCATAGATATCTTGTGTAAAATTATATGTTCCTTGGTTAAGACTCATCTATAGAATATATTTGTCACATGGCATGGTCCGTCCCACTACTACCTCCATTAAAAATTCCTCAAACTCAATAGTAGGGAGGTGTCTCCTATTTACCAAGGCAACATCAATAAAGTTGTGGTAGGCCCAACCATCAATAAGTATCATGACCCTATGTCCTTGGAAGACTCCTCTCATTCTGAAAGTGTTGTATTTTGGTACCCCACTAATGGATGTAATAATAACCTCCTTAATTCCTTCTTGGTTGCGCATTGACTCTTCTTCTTCTTCCCCTTGCATGGCCTACTCTTTTTTTTGGGTAACTTAAATATTTTGAATGTGCCCCACATCATCTTCCTCCTCAATGTTGGAAAGAGCCTCAATGTAGTGGATCTTCCCTTTTCCCATGCATTTATGCCCTGGTTCCCATGGTTCTTTACAAGTGTATCATAGATTTTTTCTTCACAACTCCCTTCTGGTAGCTTCATTCAAATTTCCCTTTACCTCTATCTACAATCCTTTGATCCTTTCATGGAATGCTATCACTTTATATATAGAATAGGTAGCTTGATGGAGTGCAATCATTTATGTGATTCTGTATTCAAAACAGGTTACGCAATCCAGTGTTCTCGAGTATATTAACAAGATTAATGGAGAAGGGGAATGATGAGTGTAGTCACAATCATTCGCAAAGATGAAACAATTTATATTTGTATTATCTATGATTTTCAAGACGTGTTTTATGTTTCCAAGCGTGAGCTCAATACCCACACATTTAGAAAACATAAAGGATTATAGTGTCACCTATGATGTTTGACAGTATGGTGCAAAAGTGAATGGCATCATAGAGAATAGCAAGGTGAGATAAACTTAAATCAATGAATTAGAGACATAGATTATCTAATTTTAACAATTAAATTTGTTATGTAATTCTCGTTTGTTATGTAGGCACATTGCTGTAGCTGGAGATGTAACCACATTCTTTCTACTCAACCATTTCTCTATTGTGTCTATACCAAAAGGAAAATTTCTTGTTTCTCCAGTTTCCTTTACAGGGCCAAGTAAGAATGCTAATATTATGGTGAAGGTAAATTCCTAATATTCATTAATTGGGAAATGTGATTTATATATTTCCTTCTTTTGAGCAATGAGATTTATTGAGTTGATAACTGGGGACCTCGTTGCACCAACCGACATTAGTTAATGGAACGGAGAAAATAAACACTATTGGTTGTAGTTCAAGGATGTAAATGGTCCCTGTCTCATTGAAGGTTGGGAAGTTTTAGATGGAAAAGGGTATGTCGTGTTGGGCCGTGTAAAAGAAATAGGAACAATGGGGCTTTGAATATAGAGGTTTAGGAGAGACATGTTGGTGATAAATTGAAGAGCTTGCTGGCTTATGTGGAGTGTTGAGGATAGGACCTCTGATTTTTTAAAATTTTCATCTTAGGAATACTCCAGTGTCCCTTATCTTTCCCATTTTCCAAGTTGCTTAAAACCCAAAAGTTGTATGTCATCCAAATGTCTAAAAAATCATCCTCTATAGAGACAATAAGAAAGGTTACATTCATGGAATTAAAGTTCAGTATTAAAGACTTTTAAGGTAGGAACAGGAGTCCCTTAAAAGGGAGCATATTATTTTATTTAGTATTGTGGATTAGGATTTTCCTCCAGAACTTATTAGGATCAGGCTTGGATAGTTGTTAAAGTTTCTCTTGCCTTTTATTGGTATTACCTTTTCTTCCTTTTAATTGGAATTGACTTTACATATTACGATCTTATGGGGTTTTGGGACTCATTAGAAGCATCTAACGGCTTTCTAGAAATTTTACATTCTTTGTTATACCAAGGGTTGGTTGTTTTAAGGTTTGTCAACTCAAAGGGAAGTTGCTTTATGGTTTGAAGCAAACTCCCCGAGCTTGATATGCTATGATCGACAATTTCTTTCTTGACTTGGTTTCAACAAATGTTGTGAATCTGATCTGGCTTGTATATATAACTGTGGAACTTGCTTTGACTTTTGTATATGTAGATGATATCCTCATTACTAGAAATAATAATTACCTCAGCTGTATATTGAAGAAACAACTTGTTAACTCATTTGACAAAGGCAGGGACTTGGTACCCTTGCTTATTTTTAGGTCTTAAATTATTACTACCACTATGTGATGGATTTTCCATTTCTCTCGGAGTCTAAATATATGATGGATATTTTAAAACATTTTAATATGGATGGTGTAATCCATGTTGCTACTCCTTACTAATCTAAATTAAATCTCACCAAGCGTACATGAAACACTCGAGAATTGATGCTATGCTTTATGAACAATTCGTCAACTTGAAGTGCTTATTTATATTTTCGTATAGTTGACACAGAATTTCTTTGTTTTTTTAGTGTGGTTTCTCATTTTATTTAGGACCCTAAATAAATCCTGGAAAGTGGTCAAATGGTTTCTCCATTATATCAAAGGGTACACCACTCATTTTGGGTATCAAGTATTTGTGAAGTTCATATTAAGCTGGGCAGTTTCACCGGACTTTGATTGGGCTGCTGATAGTATTTGATCAAGTCCATACGGATATGTGTTTTTCTTTAGCACTAGACTATTGAATTGTAGTCATGCAATAAACATAAGGTAGTATCCTTTTCAACTACAAAAGAAGCTGAATTATTTATTTCAAGCATGTCTTGTGACTAGATGGATACTCTAACTTTTGGGAGAACTTGGACTTCATCTTCATACCTTGATTTCCCACAATCTACTATGATAATCAAAGTGACATAAAATTTACAAAGATCATTTTTTTCCATGAAGTAAGATCAATTAATGGCCAGGCTCAAATACTCACTTTTGAGACAACTAGTTCATGAGAATGTTGTCTCTCTTTAATATTGTAGAATAGATTATCAGGTTGTTGATATCCTCACCAAACATTTAGTTGAATCCATATTTATCAATCTTTGCATGATGCTTGGGCTTCAAGAAGCTAGAATTATGGGGGTTGTCATATTGATGTAATTTCACCTCCTAAATATTCATACACGTGTGCTAGTGGGGTGGTGTTGGGAGAATCAAGATTGATGGTTCATCACACATATTCTATATTGATCCAATTGGGCGGTTGACCTACATTTTGGATACATTCATATTGAATCGACTAGGTATTTACATCATTGATGGAAATTAGTTAGTATGAAACTTCTTGATTGTTGACAACAATCAAGAGACAATCCAGTTGATTCTCCAACCCAATAATAAACTATGACTTGGATGCATAAGAGGTCAGGTCGAGCATCATTTTTTAGCTGAATCGACAATTCATATTTGACAAAGTCAACTCTAACAAACGACAATTACATGTGGACAAGATCTTCCTTATTCTAACAGAGTTGGTTAGATATTGAGGATATAAATAGTATTGTAAGGTGGTATTATCAAACAATTGGGATTGATATCATATAGAATTTGTGAAAGTGGTGAGAATTTACTTCAAACAATAGTTTTGTACATGGCACATATGCTAGTGAGGTTTAGATAGAAATAACACAATTGTCAAATGGGAAAAATAAATGGAGAATGAAATTGATCTTAGCCTATTTTGAAAATATGTACAAGGATAGAACAGTGGAAGCTCATAAGTCTTTTCTATGTTTTTTAATATGGGGGTTCTAGCTTATGAGAAATGATGAATATATTCCAAGGAAGTTATACTCCCTTTATATTGTGTGTCACAAAATTAAATTCAACTATGTAAAATCAAGAAACCTATAAAATCCAAACTTCCAATGATTCTTGAGGCTTGAAAAATCAATAACTTAAGGCTTTGGGTTTCTTTGATGGTGCATGTCAAGGAACTCTAGGATATTTTTTGAGCTAGAAGAATTTTCCCTATACGTTAAAACCATTTCATTTCTTTTAAATAAGTAGTTGGTTCAAGAAAAAATAATAAAATTCATGAAATTTGTGATTTATGTTTTTTTCTTATGATAATTGCAATTGATGGAGGAATCAAAATCCTTGGTTCGACTTAAAATGGATATTGGAATGGGCCAATGGTAGAAGCCACATCTAAATCTTACACATCAAAATCATGAACAAAATTTTCGAGGAAAAGTGAATCTTTTAGAAATTTCCTTTTCCCATATACATAGAGAATTCAATTAGCGAAAAAATAATGTTTCACAAGAAACTTTAGTAGATCTCCTCAATAATGTATTCCAGTATTTACATTGAATTTTTTATTGTGAAAGATTGGTTTGTTGTTTGTATCCAATTTATTTGGATTTCTAATGTATAAGCAGCAGTCAAAGAGGATTGTGTTGATACATTATTGTGATATAATTCACAAGATAATGTTGAGAAAGCCATTGGACTATTGTAGTATTCAACATAGAATACTAATTGGATAATTGTAATATTCAATATAGGATACCTTATAAAGGTTTCCTGGAATAAGGAAGCATATTTTTCTATGTATTTGAAAGAGTAAGTAAGACTTGTTAATGTATATGTGCAGTTTTCTCATGTGAATATGGAATTTAAATATTTTCCATGGAAAAATTGTATTTTGTCAATTTCTTGATTCTACTAGCTTATAGCCCATATGAATAGAATAACCTATATATGGCCATGATATTTATCAAGTGTTAAATGGTATTAGAATCCTTGGGCAGTGGAATATTCCCTCAAGTTTCCAACTGTATTTTTCAACCTCAAGAGATTTAATTCCTTTCTAAATTAATAAGATATTTAATTCCTCTTGAAATATGTACATCTAAGGTTAAGATGGATACATATGGATCCATGTCAGCTATTGAAATTCTAAGAAACATCAATGTTAAGATATAAAATAGCAAGTATTTGATCTATAGCTTGTCAATGTAGCCAAAGGGGTAGGAACAAGGGACAACCTTGTGACAACAAGATAGATCCAGTTGAATGATATGCTTAGTTCATAAATATGAATGCCTTCAGAAATCACATCCCTCATCGCCATCATTTTCATAACCTTCTCACAGTAGTTTCTCTTCCTAATAGGAGGCGTTATTCAATCCAAAAAATCCATGCATTTGATACCACAAGCCTCTTGTTTTATATGATTAACGTACTTATAATCAAATGTTTTGGAAACCCCGATATTTCCTTATACCGGTGAGTTTTCCTTTGGAGTGGTTGAGAATAAGATTTGGTCATAACTCTTTTCATTTAATGCTCATCTCTCCTTGGATTATGTCGAAGTCTCGATCTCATGAGAGGTTGTCTTTGACCCACCACACTCTTGAATCAGTTTCTGTCCTCACGATGGTACATTGACTTTTAGTCTCATTAGTACATCTTGAGGGTCTTTTGGTAAAGATGGTTTTGGATCTTTCTCAAAAATCCTTTGGGACATAGCCTATCACGACATATCAAAGATGACCATTGCCTCTGGGATCCACATTACCTTGGCCATTGGTTCCAAGATCTCCTCCTTCGTATCCAATTTTTTGCATCAACTTTAAGTAGATGAAAGAAACATGTTGTTCAAGGATTTAAAGAATCATCAACATTAATCAAAAAAGGAACTACACATGGTTTATTTATATCCACCTCGGAATGGGACTCTTGGTCTGCTTCTTGAGATGTCAGTTTTCACAGCTGGTGAGGAAGGATGGAGTGGAAGATGATGATTCTATAGATCCTCCTTGGTTCCTGGATGCATGTATATAATCTTCACATTTTGCTTGACAAAGTGTGGATGCATTTTCAAAATGAGCACCTCGCTAGCTGGTAAAATTTCCTTGAATGCAAGGATGGTATTTATCAACTTTGTCCTCATTCTTAGGAAAGCCTTCCTCTGTCTACATATTCATGGCTTGTAACTGTTCTTGCAACCTTTGGTTCTTGTCTTCTGCAACATGTAATAATGTCTTCAGTCCAACATTCTTTGCTTGAAACATTTGGTTGAACTCGCGAATCTCATCAAACCCTGTCGTTTTGGCAATCTTTCCGTATAGCTTCAACCCCAGTAGTTATCAGAGCACATATGATCCACATGACGAACCTGAATTGATTAATTTCCAATGGTGGTTGATTTTGTCCTCCTTCAAATTGTTGATTATAGATCATTTTCTTGGAAGTAGTTGCAATTAAGGTAAAGTTGAAATCTTATGAGCTTGAATCCAAATTGAATTAAAGGTGCGATTCCTTATACATTTATATGTCGGGCTTGCATGTATTTATCCTATGTGAGGAAATTCATGAAAGTAACTATAAGGAAAAAATACACATAAGGAATATAATGCTTCCAACCTTGATACTTGAGAGTTCACTCGATGTGGGTTACCTCTCTGGATTAAAACCCAAATCCTGGCCGCTTTATTCTCCTCGTTGTAGTAATGTCTCTTCTTTACAATTTGTAAGGAAAAAGTCCCTTTTCAGTGATGGAAACAAGATATAGGAATGTGATCAGGAATGTATAACTAGGATTCACACGATCTTATACCAGAGGCATCCATGATGCTGATATGAACATCATTCCCACATACTCGATACAAAAAAAGAGGAAGAATAAATAATGACCCCCATCATCGTGGAGCCATAAGTGCCTTGGTTAGTTTGTTCAGGACACAAGCAATACAAATATGTAGCCCATACAAAGCTCCTGAAAACACGATATTTAGAACTGCTTCATTGTAGAATTATAATTACCCAAGTGCTACAATTTATACATCACATGGCAGTTGGATTTATGTGGAGGAAGAAGAGATAGAATGAATAATCTGATCATTCTTCCTTGTTGCATCCTCTCCATGCTCCTTCAAACCTATAACATGCATGTTATATTTGCAACATTTAATAAAAACAACAATGAAAGCATGCTTACATTGGATTCTCCAAAACTTAGCTTGTTGATATGAATCTCCACTACAAAATCAAACCTCTCCACATTGGATTTGTGTCACTGAATTACCTAAAAATGATAGTCAAATCGTTTCCATCGGACATAATCAACTTTTGGCCTCCTACCGGACCTCTGTCATATTTAGGTACAATCATGTATCATAGATACTACTCTGCATCGAAAATCATGTCATTGTATGGATTTGTATAGGCTGAACTCTCCTTCCCTCCATTGGTAGGCTGTGTTCTTAAATTCTAAAATCCCGTGCATTTACCAAATTGACCATTTGGCCCAATGGATTTGGTGGATAAAATAGTGTTATGGATAGGAAGTCGTAGGGTCAGCCCTTGAATCCCCTTTTCCACGTCATTCCACAAAATACAAACTTAGTATTTAGCTAGGGTGGGTACCAACCAAGTTTGGTGGCTACTAGTTAATTGGTGGTTGAGGTGGATGTCTCAATTAAGCGGATAAACTTAGCCATCTGGTGGGTTTTCCTGAATTTAGTGGAACCACTGCTATTTTGGTGGAAAGGGGTTGGTCATTGTCCAACCCCATTTTTAATTTTAGTCTTCTAAGCCCTCATTTAGAGGCGTTTAGTACATTACCATGGCATCCATTGAGACCCATGTGGAGGACATCCATTAGCCAACCTCGTACAGTCATCCACCTATGTGTCATACTTGCATGTGTCATTGATGGATATGTTGCTAAGTGTCTGTGAGGTTCCATGTAGTTGCTCTGGGTGGGTGCCACGTGGCATCCACTATGGAGTACCATGTCAAAATTTCACTATTGTTTGGTAGAATTGCAATCATCAGCATGCCACATGGAACGATGTCATTGGGCCACATCATCATGTTGATTCCACTTCCATGTGTTTGTACCGATTCCACCTTAGATATATAGTTTTCCATGTCCTTTGCTTCCAGTATGCAGTGCCACATAGCATGATCTGATTGGTCCACGAATCGGCCCAAAAATGAAACCTCTTGTGTTGTCACGTCATCATGTCGACATAATCATGCCACGTGTCACCTTCATACTCTTTCCATGTGTTTTGTATGGATGGCATTTAATCGCTGTCTGGATGATTATATTGCATGATCTGGATCTTTGCATCCATCTTGGCCAAACTAAGGTTTTTCAAACTTGACCGCGAATATCTTTCAATCCCTAACTTCATTTGATGAACGTTTGCGTAGTTGGAAATCTTGAAATGTGCTCTTCACGATCATGCCCTTTTTTAGTGAGTTTTGGGAACTTTGAATCTTTCCCTTTCTCTTCTTGTTGGGGGATACGTTATACCCTGGGACATACGAAACTTAGTGATGTTCCCTAGATGTGTTGAGTGATTTGAAATTAAAAAGGTAAAGAGTTGAATTCTTATACAGTTGAATCAAGTTGATTGGTCTTTTAGCTTCCTTATTTTTTATATGTCATGCTTGCATTTACTAATCTATGTGTCGAAATTCATGAAAGTAAATATAAAGACAAAATGCATAAGAGATATGGCCTTGATAATTGAGTTCCACTTATTGTGGGATACCTCTAAGGTCATGCTCAAAGTCACGGTAAACTTTATTCTTCTCGATGTAATGATTTCTCTCATTTACAAGTTGTAAGCCCAAAGTCCCTTTTTGGTGATGACAACAAGAGATCGGAATGTGATGAGGAATGTATACAACTTCACAACTTATACTCATGAGGCATCCATGATCTTGACATGGACATCATTCCACAGCCACTCAATACATACAAAGAGGAAGAATTAAAGATGACCCCCATCATCATGGATCCAACAAGTGCCTTAGATCTGCTCCTCGGATCTAATCATAAATATGCAACCCAGCATACAAAGGAATGCTCCGAAACGAGATTTGTTGCCTCATTTAGCCACTTATCATGGAAGTGCCACAATTTATCTGTCACATGTAATTGATTGGATTTATGTGGAAGAAGAGAATAAAAAGGAATAAGTTGATCCGATCAGGCATCCTTATTTGCATCCTCTCCGTGCTCCTTCAGACATGTAACACGCATATTGTGTTGCAACATTTAATGAAAAAATAACATAATGAAAAGCATTACATTGGCTTCTCCATAACTTAGCTTGTTTATTTGAAGCTCTACTGCAAAAACAGGCCTTGTCATTGGATTCACGTCGTTGAATAGCATAAATTTGACTGTCAAATCGTTTCCATCAGACACAGTCAAGTTCTGGCCTCCTCTGGACCTCTATCTTGATTTGCGTGAAATCATGTGTCATTAATACTTTGTACTCTCCTTCATCAAAGCCATTAGTGGATAAAAGCTGACTTCTTAAATTAAATCCCCGATGTATTTACCAAGTCGACCATTTGGCCCAATGGTTGTGGATGGATTTAAAAGAATGGTATTATGGTTTAGGAGAATTCGGGGTCGTCCATCCCTTTGAGGAAACATCATTCCGCAAAATAGCAAACTTAGTTCTAGTTGAATTGCAGGTGGAAGCGCTAGATTGGTGATTGATTTGGTGGATGTCTCCCGCCCGGCGGATATACTTAACCAACTATGGTAGGGTTTGCCACCCGATTGGTGGAGACCATCATCAATTTTGGCGAAGGATTTGTACGTTGGCCAACCATTTTCGGTGAATTTCTGTTTTCTGGCCCTCATTGGGCATTTGACCATTTCCACGTGGCATCCAGCAGCTATTAGTCCAGCAGCTTCCATCCATTGGCGCACCTCATACAGTCATAAGCCTATGTGTCCCTGCCACGTTCATTCAATGGATGGTGCCAAATTGCCGCGGAAATCCTATGACCACTGACCATGTGGCTTCTCCTGGTGCCACATATTGTCACTGGGGTTTCCAGCCTTCAAATTTCCGGCCCATTGGCGATAAAGTGCCAATCATCATGCTACATGGCATGTTGTCATTGGGCCATAAACCGATAATACTTCCTGTAATATGCGTATGGATGCCACCTGGTTGTATAGTATTCCATGTCATGCGCATTATGGTGTATACGCAGGATTGGCGTAATGGCATGAACTTATTGGTACGGTCCGGTGGCGCCAAAATTGGATACGCGTGAGTCTGGATTCTTCGTCATCATCGCGGCGTCAACATGCCGCGATAATCTCTTTCCTCCTCGCCGCGTTGAATTTGTATGGGGTGAAATCATGAAGTTGGGTATCACTTTTGTGAGAATCGGGTCTATAAAATTTCTAGCGGCAATTTTTGGCCGAACAAATGGCCATGGCGAAATGTGTAAACCGAAAATTTTCCACGTCAAATTTAAGTCGTCAAATTAGGTATGCGATGTTTTTAGATGAATTATTTTTCCCCGGCGGTAAGAATATTTACGGCCCGAAATGTCACCGGCGAAGCGTTTATTTTGCTTGGTTGATTCAAAAGCTATGTTTCGGCCAAGAAAGATATTTCGGCCGGCGTGAAAATGGAATTTGTTCGCGGCGCAAATTCTCTCCATCTTACTTCATCTTTGGAGTGGCTCGACTCCTACAAACCTGAATTTAGTTTGAAATTGATTTTCCAACGGCAAATTGAATCCTCTACTTTCATTGGGTATAATTTGTTTCATTTTCATTGTTTTTATCTAATTTTTATTTGAATTTTATAAAAAAATCAACACGCATAATATTTTTAAGGAATTGAAGTTATGATTCGGTGAAATGAAAAACCGTATCTTTAAAAAGAATGCACAGCGGAAGGTATGGAAAAATTATATTCGCAATTGTTAAAATGTTCTCGTCAAAGAAATTATTTTAGATTTTACTTTTAAGTAAAGATTAAGATAGATGCGTATTTGTAGAAAACGTGTGTTTTAAAATGTCATACACGTTTTCAACGGGCAGCTTCAAAATTCTAGAAATTATATAATATTCATCCGTTAAATTCAAAATGATGATCATAATAAAATAGAGTCTGTGGGTGTTTGCATTATATTTTTGACACAATTTCAAAACCTTAAGTTTAATAAAAACAACTGTTGTAGAAATAAATTAACTCATTATCGATTTCATTTCATGTTTAATGAACATATTGTTAAAAAATTGTCAATTTGATATATCAAATCGTGATAAAATTGAAAGATAGTCATTAGAGCTAACACAATTCTTCACGAGTTTTTTTTTACTGTAAAGTGAAATCCTAAATAAAAAAATACTTTTATATGCCGAGTTGAATAACTTGTAGAAATACAGTTTTTTTGTCGCATAAAACAAACGAAGTGTAACCCACCTTCGCTTAGTTCACCCACATGGATGCTGGCGTCATGCAATGGGATGAATTACATCAACTAATGGATGTGACTCATCCATATTGACTAGGCTAGGTTGGACAAAATTTGACTGTGAATATATTTAGATCCATAACTCTGTTTGATGAACAATTTACATTTGGAAATCTACGACGATGCTCTACACAATCCATACCATTTCCTTTGAGTTTCATGAACTTTCGTTTTCCCTTTCTCTTACTTTTAATTGGGACCAATGCATTATGGAGCCTCACCTTAACACTTTTGGAAACTACCCAGTGTTCCTAGATCCATTTGGATCAGTGAGTACCAAAACAACTCTCACTTAGGTCTTTAGATATTATTTTTTAGTTATTAGCTAAAACAAGGTCCTCATCTAGCCATAAAGATTATGGTTGGAATCATTTATAAAGGAGTGTATCTTAGTTTAGTTGTATTCCTAGCATTAAAGTCTCTTGGCACAAGGATATTACCTTCACTTCTCAAACTATAAATATATCTTGTTATATATTATTATAGGGACAATTCCTATCTAGATTGTTTTCTTATAAAAGTGGGAATGAACATGTGCATGTAAGTCTAAGAAATTTCTATCGAGATGTATTGATTGAGACGGTCGATCTTATGAAGCTGAATGTAGGGAGAATTATCACTTTCCCAATATGGAGAGGCTATTTACTGCCTCCTATCCCTCTCACAGGGCATGATTTTTTGTTCTAGGGGTTTGACCTCAAGTTCAAATTGTTTCTATGTTAGGGACCTTAAACTCTCCATGCTCTCATGCTTCAACTAGACAAATAATATTATAATGCACTAATATTATGAATAAAAAATATAGGTGATTAAGCCAATTCATATATATATATATATATATATATATATATTAGCTAAAACAAGGTCCTCATCTAGCCATAAAAGATTATGGTTGGAATCATTGCATAAAAGTGTATCTTGGTTAGTTGTATTCCTAGCATTAAAGTCTCTTGGCACAAGGATATTACCTTCACTTCTCAAACTATAAATATCCTGTTATATATTATTATAGGGACAATTTCTATCTAGATTGTTTTTCTTATAAAAAGTAGAATGAACATGTGCAAAATAACAAGTCTGAAATTTCTCTCGAGATGTATTGATTGAGAGGTTAGATCTTATGAAATTGAATGTGAGGAAAAATTATCTTTCTAATATAAGAGGCTATTCCTCCTATCCCTCTACGGTATGATTTTTTGTTCTAGGCTGACCTCAAGACAAATTGTTCTATGTTAGGGACATTAAACTCTTCATGCTCCCATGCTTCAACAAGACAAATAATATTATAATGCACTAATATTATGAATAACAAATATATGAGTGATTAATAATTCATATATATATATATATATATATATATGACCATTATGATTAGCCTGATTTTAGCCAAGCTTTATGGAATTATTTTGGAAAAGAAGATTATCCTTTGGCTAGAAAGTCACGGTAAAAGAGCTAAAGGTCAGGCCAGGTTTAGGAGATATCATTCAACTGTGGACCATATTGTTACCTCTAGGATCATTGCAGAGGTGTTTCGCAATACTAAAACCAATCTTTTTTGTTGTTTTGTTGACTTTAGAAAAGCTTTTGACATGGTTCCTAGGAAAATCCTTTGGAATAGGTAGGAAGAGATAAAAGTGCCTCTTGAGTTGAGGGTTGATGCAATAAGGATGTATGA
>SNQJ01S0152453.1:0-18278 GCA_010110895.2 Picea sitchensis | reverse complement strand
TGTTCCTTAGGCAAGGGGGAAGATTAGAAACGAACTCATAGGGTGGTTCGGAGCACAGACCCTGTGAGTAAGGGTACTCGCTAGCTAGGAAGCGTTCTATGTCAGAGTCTGAATCCTCACTAAGGACTATGGGCTTCTGCTCAACACTAGGTTTAGGCTTATTCCTAGCCATTCTGGAGATAAGCCGAGCATTCTTTTTTCCTTTGCCATCAACAGTAGGGTTACCTCTAACCTTTTTGCTCACAGGCTTTTTTATAGCCTCATCCTTCTCAGTTATAACATCGGGTAATTCAATATCATGGTCGACTGAGGGTTTAGGAGAGGGCAGTAGGACATGGAAGGGCACGGGTGGCCCGACCTTAGTTTCATTAATCATAGGCTTGTCAATCTGGATAGGGTCTGTATCATCAAAACCATTTCGAGCGATAAAAGCTCGCCAGCTATCACCGTGGAGACTTAAGTGATGAACAATGATAAGTCTGATTAGGCCATGGTGGAATAGGCTACTATCGGCCTTTTCTCTTTTAAACCTTTTTGACATTTTGCATAGGCTACGCTAGAAATAGAAAGGCATATTCAATGGATACCCTATAAAATTCATTAACAGTCGAAGGTGATAAAGAAAAACGAGTCCATATCGACCTTCACAGGTCAAAAATTGCTTGAATACCATCAAAAGATCATGCCATCATGGTTTACGTGTGGAGATCGGCATACCTCTGTCACAGGATGTGACCTTTTGTGAGACGATCAATAGTGGCCATGGCACCTCTTCAACCTTAGAATTTTTGAACCAACGCTGGCCCATGGATGGTAACCCTGTGGCAGAGCTAATGAACTCTTCACTGATTTCCAACTAAATTTCACCCACCTTGGCTCTACAGCCATCAAAAGTCAAGGCAAACTGCTGTGCAACACATAGATTAAAACCCTCGAATCGGTGTACAAAGGTGAGCCAACCGCTATCCTCTAAGTCTTTCCGGGCATTGTCGAACAGTAGCAAATCTTGGCTACCGTTCAACTCGATTCGCACCACCGGTTCCATGGAGCCGAACGCACGGTAAGTCCAGGGTTTGGATCATAGCACACACAGGAGCAGAGTGCATGAAGGGTTACCCGAGCTAGCAGAGGTGAAACAGGGATAAGGGATATGCATAAATGACATTGTGCGAAGGTGGTGGATCTATTCGTTGGCCATGCATAATAGTTATTGCCAATGGTACAACCACCGGTGCTTATAGATGTTCAACCCACTATTGTAAATTTAACAATTATGTCATTTTCCCGACCAAAGGTAAGTGTATTAATCATTTGCGCAAACAATGGTTATACCATAGTTTTAAAACCAAACTTACAAATCGAAACCAATACCAATGTTTTGACCATGTGACATGCATTGTATCAATTCATATCAAGAGTTTAAGCGAGGTACCAATGCATTTTGAAGCCAATGTGCAAAGTAATTTTATCAAATAACATGTAAATCCAACTACCAAAGCATCGCAATTTAATGAAACGAAACTACATAATCAGTCAAAGAATGTCCAACGAGTACAGATCAAAAGTTTTGCCAGCTGCATAATGATAAGTGAAACGTAAGCACAATGGGCATATTGACAAGAAGGATAAAGACAATTCAATAATGATTCTAATGAGAATTCGAAAGACCAAGTTTTCACACTTACAGTCGTGAAAACAAAACGAAAGAAAGTGTGCAAAAATCGTAAAAATAAAAGTGTCGTGTGTTTGAGAATTGCGACGAACAATTGATGTTTGCAAAACATTGGTGTAGGCATCTTATAAGACAGTGGAAAAATGTGAATTGGTTTCCAACAATGGCGACACACTAGTAGAAGCAGTTATCTCTGCCAAAAGAACAAATTCAAATTAGGACAACAAAGATAATTCCAACTCAAAAACAACAACCAGAAAATCGTATAAACATCATCATTAACCAACTATTCCAGTAGTGTTTTAAAAGATGAAAACAGATAACAGTCTTAAGACCAACGAGTCATGATATTAAAGATAAAATCTCCAATACTGTTGACAGAGCCACTGCTGCCAGCAGACGTCCATAGCCTCGACAGGGTTGCCATTTAACCCACTCTGACATCTGTATCCTGTCAAGAAGTTCTGGATCAGAATAAGGGACATTAAAGAGGTTTCTTATTTGCAAATTTTCATATACCCGACATTGCTTCGCTGCTAGCGGGCCTGTTCAGTACCCCGACGAAGTTGTCTTGTCGTCATGCATGCATTTACCCACTGCCAGCAGACCTGTTCAGCATCCCGACGGGTTTACAAGAACTTCCCACAACTCTTATTAATAATTTATTTTCAGCGGGGTGACGCTGAAAATCATGATATTTTAACATATTTTTTTAGACCTCATCAGAATTTTTTAGAACTGTCCTTTATTTAGATCCAGAGATGTTTCATTTACAAAAACAACTTCCTAAGACAGGGAGACATCTTCTGAGTCATTCCTTTAAGGAATAGGGACAGCGTAAAAAGATAATAGATGATCATGACAAGCTTTGCTTAGAGATCGAAATCAGTCAACTTCTTTCAAACAACAAACTTTTCCAACATAGATATAAATTTCAAAAATATACCATTGATGTTTGTACAAATTTTATTAGTAGTTATTTCAGCAAAGGAATCTTCTATTGTCTTTGTCTGAAAAGATCAGTATACAGGTATGTGCATTGCAAAAAATAGAAGCTGATAAATTCAAAGGAAAAATCAAAAAACGAAAAGCAAACGAAAAAGAAAACATAAGAAAAATATGTACATAATATACAATGGTTGTTATCAAGCAAAGTATCTTTTCAAGGCTTAGCCATTCACCGGGTAGGTGTCAGGCTTCCCCTCAAGATTCTGCAATCGAAAAGAACTGGGACCCAACTTTTCAGCAATCAAAAACGGTCCAAGCCACAAATTTTGAAATTTTGTATGCTCTCCCTTTCCCTCATGCGGTTTGTCCCATTTCAGGATGAGATCACCTACTTCGAAATTCCTATCAGAAGCAGAGTTAGAATCAAACCAGCTTTTAACCAATATTTGATGCTGATCTAACTTACGTTCAACTTGGGTTCTTACCTCTTCTAGCTTCATCAAAGCATTAATTCAGTTTTCTAAAGGGGGACAATCTTCTTCTTAGATTTTCTGCGACAACTGTAGTGAAGGAAGAAGAATGTGAGGTGGCAGAATTGCTTCTCTGCCATAAACGAGAAAAAAGGGGGAGTTACCTATA
Source organism: Picea sitchensis (assembly GCA_010110895.2). Taxonomy (NCBI): domain Eukaryota; kingdom Viridiplantae; phylum Streptophyta; class Pinopsida; order Pinales; family Pinaceae; genus Picea; species Picea sitchensis. The sequence continues at coordinate 15,019 of SNQJ01S0152453.1, read as the reverse complement.
GCATATTTTGGCATTACCCTATCAGCCCACAGCGTGTTTAACAGTGCATTGTGCCAATTCTTGTGGTTTTCAACCACCATTCTCTTGATAATTTTAATTAAGTTCTTGTTTGTCGATTCTGCCAATCCGTTTCCCTGGGAGTAATAGCTAGCAGAATACTTCAATTTAATTCCTTTTTCCAAAGAGAACTCGCTCATCTCAAGAGAAGAAAAGTAAGAAGCATTATCGAATACTAAACAGTCAAGGATACCGAAACGAGCGATAATATTCGAATGTAGAAAGGCAATTACCTGACTGGTGTTGACGGTTCATAACGCAGTAGCTTCAGACTATCGGGTGAAGTAATCTGTGGCTGTCACAATAAACTTATGCTTTTGTGAGGACGGGGGGTTAATTAGACCTATGATATCAAGGCCCCATTGTTGAAAAGGAGAATCTACTAGAACCGGCTGCAAAGGAAAGGCTGGTTTTTGTAACCGCCCTGACGCTTTCTAACAAATGATACATTTATGACACAAGGCATGGGCATCTCTAAAAAGCGTGGGCCAGTAATAACCGGCTCTTAAAACCTTATGGGCAGTGGTGTCACCACCAAAATGACCACCAACTTCTCCTACATGCAACTCTAGCAAGACTTTTTCTGCTTCGTCTTTTTCAAGACAGCGCATCAGTATGCCGTCAAAACTCTGACGAAACAGGATACCATTAACCAGATAAAAGGAGGAAGACTTTAATCTTAACATTTTTCTTTTAGCGGGATCCAGGTGATGGGGTGATGACCCATGTTCAAGACAAAATCTTATATCGTCATACCAAGGACTGACAGAGTTTTGTGCGCAACAGATTAGATTTTGATCTTGTTGTCCTAGGTTTGACATATCACTTTATTCTCGTTGTCATGTTGTTGAATCAGCAACTAACTTGCATAACCCTTGGCCTCTCACTATATGAGCTGGGGTGATTTCTAAGTCATACTCCTGCAAGGAGGTGACCCAGTTGGCCCTCTTTTCACCTAGTTCCTTCTGCACTAACAGGTTCCTGGCGGTTGGGTAGGGGACAATGACTTTCGTCCTTGACTTCAAAAGATAGGACCAGAAGTGCTTAACTGCTTTGAAAATAGCGTAGGCTTGCCGATCTACTTCTGGGTAATTAATTTCATCACCTTTGAAAGTAGAGCTCATAAAGGCAATGGGTACTTCATTGTTTTCGTCATTCTTCTGGGTTAGGACGGTGGCATAGGAATGGTCAGAAGCAAAAGTATAGAGTGTAAAGTCTTGGAAAAAATCTGGGCTCATGAGAGATGGAGCGCCTATTATGGCCTTCTTTATCGCATTAAAAGCTTGACTTTCAAGGGGTCCCCAGTGATATTGGGTGTCTTTATTAATTAGATTCTGTAAAGGCCTGACCATTTCGGAGAAACTGGGGACGAATCTCCTCATGAAGTTAATCTGGCATAAGAAAGACTGCATAGATTTTTTTGATGTAGGGGGGGAAAGTTTTGTAATGACTTGAGTCCTTTCGGGGTCAATAATCATCCCTTCGCTAGACACAATGAATCCCAAGAGTTTACCCTGTTCTACTGCAAAGATGGATTTTTTAGGATTCAAGGAGATACTGTATTTACGACATCGCTGTAGAATGGCTCGTAAGTGGGCTAGATGATCGCTTTTTCTTTTGGAAAAAACAGTCACATCATCTAAGTAAACTAGGACAGACTGATTGATTAAGCCTCGGAAAGCAATGTCCATTGCTCTTTGGAACGTGGCTCCACCATTAATCAATCCAAAGGGAATTTTACGATAAGCATAAGTTCCCCATGAAGTACGGAAGGTAGTTTTAAGTTGGTCTGGTGGAGACATCAGGACTTGGTTGTATCCTGAGTAACCATCCAGTAAGGATAGCCTCTCAAAACCAGATACCTGTTGAAGGATCTGTTCCATGGGCGCGACAGGATAGTTGTCTATATCAGACGCTCTATTAAGGTTTCAAAAATCGACGCAGAGTCGAATTTCCCCACTTTTCTTTCGGATTGGGTCAAGGTTAGAAACCCATTGAGTGTGCCTAACAAGAAAAATTATCTTAGCATTTAGGAGTTTATTCAATTCTTTTTGAATGGTCAGTTCGAGTTTGGGATGCATTTTCCTTAGTTTTTGTTGAAAGGGTAAGGTTTGGAGCTTCATAGGAATGACATGCTGTATGATGTTAGGGTCGAACGTTTTAAGGTCGTCATACGTCCATGCAAAGACATCTTTAAATTCTTTGAACAATTTAATAAATGCAGCTTTTTCTTGTTGAGAACACCCCAAGCCTAGATTAATGCACTGAGGATTTTCATTAGTTCCTAAGCTTATTTTTTCATATGATAACGAGGAACTATTGGTTTTACAGTTGACCGTCTTTTTAAATTTATCATGAAAATCATAAAACTTCTCTAATCTAACTACAGATTTGGGTATCGAATTTACCATGTCCGATAAAGCTTCAGGAGTTTTCAGATCAGGTATTACCGTGAAATCACATAAATTGTCATTGTGTGTGTGTTCGTCTATCACCGCGCCTTGAAAGGTTTCTCCCATGTGCAGAAAGTTAATAATCTGCTGATCATCGTAAAATACTCTCCAGTTCGTGATATTGTCAAGAACGGATGGCCTGAGCAGTAGCTCAACAGAGAATGCATCTGGGGACAAGCCTTCTGCAGGAAGAAGTTTAGAAGCTACATTAGCTAATAAATCTGCTTCAGAGTTATTCAATCTAGGAACAGAATTTATATTGAAAGCGAAAAATTTATTCATTAAATTCCATACCTCAGACTGGTAGCTTTTGAGATGCGGAGAAAGAGAGTGGATAGAATCTCTTACCTGTCTAACCACTATTTCGGAGTCACCAAAGACGGTTAAATTTTGAATGTTCATATCCAAAGATTTTCTGAGACCTTGCAGTAAAGCCTCATATTCTGCAATGTTATTAGTACATTCAAATTCCAATCTACATGCCATCAATGTTTTGTTACCTGCCAGATCGATAATAACACAGCCTGCGCCAGCTCCTTCTTTGGACTTTGACCCGTCGAAAAAAAGAGACCAAATTTGATTTCCATCGGGTACATGGGATCGTTGCGTAGAAGTTGTTGGCTTCATATATGCTACAATCTCGGACTATTGTTCTGGATTGGTGATAGCTGAAGCTTCGGCCATGAAATTGCCGAAGAAGGTGTCCATCCCTTGCACTTCGAGTGAATCAGCAGAAGGTTTAAATGGTTCAATGGGATCGTTTAAATCTGTGACTCTGAACTTAAGGTAGCGTTCACGATTCACTTTTATCTTGTTAGGCTTACCATTGTCTGGAAGCCATAGATGAGACCAATCTATTGCAAAATAACCGTGTAGCTGCTCCGACCAGTCCTTGCTTAAAAAAAGACCATACACTTCTGGAATATCCACAACAATTATATCAATAACTTTATGAACCTTGGGGTTAGACGATAATCTAATAATCACATTCTTTAGTTTGCCTATAACTTTAACATTTGTCCGATCAAGTTGTATGATTTTTAAAGTGGAGGGTTGAACTTCTGTGTTAATTTTCTGGCATACAGACCATGGCATCACATTGGATGATGCCCCTGAGTCTACCATACAATTGTGCATGTTTCTATTAAAGATTTCGAAAGTTAACAAAAAAGGAGGTACATTTTTGCGAGTACTAAGAGTAGTAGCTTGTGGATTTTTACTCGCAGTTTCTAAAGCTACTTTATCTACATTATTTACATTATTTACATTACTTACAGGAAGGCTTCCTTTATCTTCAGGATCATGATTGTTTTTAGTGGAAGTCTTCTGGGGAACTTTGTTCTGCACAACCTTGTTACTACTTGAATTACCATTTTTGCCATTCTCTGAGATATTCTGTAACATTTTTTGTAGCAGAAATGGGAATTTCAATAACTCATAAACAGACATGTTAGCTCTCAACTTTTTAAGATCTTCAACTACATCATAATCTAAGTTGGGGTTCACATTACTCTGTTTAGTCTCAACTGATTTAGATTGCATTGGAGGTGAAGTTGTAGTGTTTTCGGAAGAAGGTTTGTTTGTTGTCTTACTCCTGGTATTATAGGGATGTACTGTCTTGAAGTTAGCTTGAAAGATGCTATCCGAGAAGTGACCAAAAATGTTTGGGGAAGACTCTTCTTCTTGAACTGTTTCTTGTTCGACTGCCTCCTCAGGAGTCTCAGGAGGCATCAAGTTATATTGGGCTTCTAAAATCATTTGAAGAGCGCATTGCAGACTTTCTAGATTAAGGCCTTCGGTGGTTGGATTAGGTCGGTTGGTAGGAAAAGTCTTTCGGAACGGGGGCTTGTAAGGTCCTTTGCTCAAGGAATCTTCTTCAATCGTCCTTTTTAAGTCTATAACTTGATTTGACAATTTTTGAACAACTTTGGTTAAGTTTTCTAAATCAGATCTTTCAGGTTGTGTTTTACTTTGAGTAGGTCTGGGGAGGATTTCGATCTTCTTTTTGGAAGAAGAACTAGTCTCTGTTTCATTGCTAGTAGAGTCTTTAAGACTAAGTATATATATTTTCAATCTAGCTGGCCTCCTCGAAGGCTTCTAACAACGTGGATTTCTTAGATCGTTTAACCCAAATAGCTATACTTTGATGCAAAGATTTAGTGTAGTATGCTATTATAAGACTCTCGGCAGGCATGGAATCCGTAGGGATTCGGTTTTTAAGTGTTAAGAATATTTGATTAAAGTCTTTAACTTTTTCTTTCAGTTTCANCTAACATAAATTTTTTAATGTGATCTTCAGCGATCTGTTTTGAGTGAGGGTCAAACTTGGGAATCCATTTCTCCGGGTGTTTAGGTAAGGGATGTTGAGCTCCAGGTACAGCTACAACATCCTGTTCGAGACAAGGTCAAGCAGGGTTGTTCTGATTTACCATTGGGGTAGTCGGTGTGGAAGGCCGAGAAGGGGAATCACCTTCGTCAGAGGAACCTCCTCCAGAAGAGGAAGGAAATTATGGAGGTGGTGAAGGGGGTATCCCATATCCTCCTGAAACAGGATTTAAGATTGGATCTAAAGGATTCACAGCGAGGTCAGTGCCTCCTAATTGTTCTCTGATATCAGATAAATCCAAAGGTTGGCCCCACGGACGGTTAGGTTGCCTCAAACGGGCTAAGGCACTATGTGTTTTAATAAGAGATTGACGGACAATCTCTTGTATGTCACCACCTGTAGGATTAGGGGTTGTTGGCTCAACTGTGATCCGTGGATCGTCGATTGAAGTAGTTGATGTTTGAAGGGGAATATTATCATTTGAATGGCTTCTAGTCACTATAGGTGAGCGATTAGGTGGTGGAGGAGTCTTGCGACCACCTCGTGTCATTAATTAAATTCAGACCCTCCTTCTAGCGCCATTTGTTGACGGGCAAAATTGATCGTCCGTCAACTAGGAGAGTGGAACTGGTCCAGGGTTGTCTAATAACCCAAGCCATTTGGGATGAACCACCCTGACGGTTTTAGCAGCTCCGTTAGCCAATCTAAGTCCTAAGAAAACAAAAAGGAAAAAACTACTCTAAACTAACTAATCTAACTAAAACTAACTATTAAACAAGCTAAAACAAAATTAACTATTCTATATATACAATCTACTAACTAATACTATACTAACTCTAACTAATTAACTATCTAACTACTAACAGAAATAAATCTTATTCACAAAATATACAATATTAACAATTTACAGATTTAAATAAAAACCTGAAAAACTCATTAATATTCTGTCCTAAGACAGAAAGGGATATTTTTTGTTGATTTTATAATTTTATGAACAGAAATAAAATAGAACTAACTAAACTAAACAACTAATACACTAACTATAACTACAAATCTAACAAAACATATATCTAACTAAACTACTAATATTATACTAACAAATTAAGTAATAGATAAATCACAAACTGACCTGGAGAAACACTCCAGATTTGTCCTGTATGTAATGATTGTCTTAGCTGATCGGAGGAAGGAAACCTGCACCGAATTATCCAGGAGCTTCTCGTAAATGATAAGCTGCAGTGCTCTTCAAGTATGATTACAGGACAAACAATACATAAAAATTACAACAATCTTATGATTTGTAAATCTTCACAGTTCGATAAACCTGTATGCAAAGATCTACACGTAATGATTCAATTAACGAAGAAGAGAAATCTGTCATTCATTAACTGAAACAAAGTAATTATTGTTCGTTTTAAATAATGAAAGAGATCAGATATGAATAACACATTAATTAAATCATATCATTCTGCAATAGATTATAATAGCTAAAGTAGTCTATAATCAATTGCAAATTGATAAGCATAAACTTGAAACAAAAGATTGATATTATGAAAGCGAAAGCTGTAGCAAGACATCAACTCTTGTCTCAGTTTCTATTAGAAATCCATATCCTAGTTCTCCCACAAGTGAGGATCACCTTATTACACAAAATAATAAGTATTTAAAGACCTTCCACAGGGTACAACATCCCTATGGAAGTTGTCAAAACTGTTTACATAAAATCTGGGAAGATATCCCAAGTCTGACTAAACTAGGAACCTAAAATAAAACTAAAACACACAAATATCTCCTAGACTGTCCAGCATGCCCAATGCAATTCGGATGTACTTGAAAAGGGTAAAAAATTAACAAGTTAGGAGGATATTTTGTCAAAGAAAATGATAAAAATCTAATTCTATAGACTAGCTACAGAATCTTGCGATTTTGTAGCTGGTCTAAATCAGACACATAATCAATATTAAAATAAATTCAAATCTTTCAAGAATTAAATTCAACTATTAACAAGTACCTAATAGCTATTTGAAAGACAAACAAATCATTCAAATTGAATCTATTATACTAGCTGAAATCAAAACAAAACAAAGATCAATCAAATGACTAAAGAAAGGCATATACTCTGTTTCGTTGTTGCCACATAATCGGGTGAACAGAATCATATTGAACAGTAATGAAATCGTTTCATATCAATTTGAAATCGATACAATTAAAACAAATCATAGGCAATTGTTATGTTGCCTCATCAACAGGAAACACGGTCGAATCCAAACAAGATCATTTTCAAATCGACATAACTGTATTGACATAACAAACTATCCATGTCATGATCGAATTAAATCAAAACTCGCGTGTAAATGTTCACAAATGAAATCATAATGATATCAATCAACATGATCTGTATGATTAGTTCGATCGTTTGTTATTGCTATTTGGGGCAAACAAACTCGATTGAATTTGAACGAAATCGTTCATTTCAAAACGAATTATAACCGGAATTGATAGAGATAACAAATGTCGACCAATTCGTTTTGCAAATTAAAATCAAACAGAGCAGCATCTATGATACAAATACAACTCATGAAAATCATCATACTAACTGAAGATACACAACAATCCAATCAAGACAAGAGTGAATCGAACAGTTGGAGTTTAACATAGGCATTGTGAACCAAAGTCGTTCCATGATTTGGGCGTAGCTATCATTTACACAGGCTTAAATGAGAATATTGTTTTCATGAAAAACAGAGTCGTTCTTTTCGAATCAAAATCGATCAGAGTTGTATTCCTAATTTAGAAAATTATGTCACCTGACATATTAAAAGATCATAACAATCAAACTCACGAAATCGTTCAAAAATCACACCATAAAATCCAACCGTAACGAAATCATGCCAAATCAAAACATGATCGTGCTCTAGATTTAGCATGCGAACCTCCTGTTCAGATTAGATGCAAACAAATCCAATCGAAAGTAAACCATTGATTTCGTTAACTCAACAGACAAATGAATCAAATCTGATGAAAACCTATCAATGGCTAAACTGGGTATGACCGAGTCATTTAACCAAATCACAACCTTATTCAATTTTAGCAAAACGAAAACAATGTACAGGATGAACAAAGTTATGACAGAGCCATTTCAAATGATAGACAGAGCTATTTGAAAACCAAACTCAAATCATTATATTAATCCGAGGAATTCACAAAACGAAATTGATACCTGAACTCATACCTTGCTGACGAGCAGTCGACTTGATCATGATATTTTGGAGTTGACAACGGCTGTAGCCAATTCAACATTCCTAAATATGATGGAACCAGTGGTTCTCTGCTTCCTATCAACAGCTCGAAGCTTGTCCCTTTGGCTGGTCAACACTGCAACTTGGTTTTCCAACGCTTTGACTTTTGATTGAAGTAAGGGAACATCTATATAGTATCGTTCCAACCACAGATCACATTGGTCACATGACGAATGTCCGGGCTTTGAAAATGCAGGTGAGGGTTTGGTTACATTTCTGAGGGTTTCGTTAGGTAGTTCTATCCCTGAGTAACTGGGATTGTTCCTTAGGCAAGGGGGGAGATTCGAAACGATGTCATAAGGTGGATCAGATCACAGACCCTGTGAGTAAGGGTACTCACTAGCTAGGAAGCATTCTATGTCAGATTCTGAATCCTCACTAAGGACTATGGGCTTCTGCTCAACACTAGGTTTATGCTTATTCCTAGCCATTCTGGAGATAAGTCGAGCATTCTTTTTTCCTTTTCCATCAATAGTAGGGTTACCTCTAACCTTTTTTCTCACAGGCTTTTTTATAGCCTCATCCTTCTTAGTTATAACGTTGGGTAATTCAATATCACGGTCGATCGACGGTTTAGGAGAGGGCAGTAGGACATGGAAGGGCACGGGTGGCCCGACCTTAGTTTCAATAATCATAGGCTTGTCAATCTGGATAGGGTCTGTATCATCAAAACCATTTCGAGCGATAAAAGCTCGCCAACTATCACCGTGGAGACTTAAGTGATGAACAATGATAAGTTTGATTAGGCCATGGTGGAACAGGCTACTATCGACCTTTTCTCTTTTAAACCTTTTTGACATTTTGTATAGGCTACGCTGGAAATAGAAAGGCATATTCAATGGATACCCTATAAAATTCATTAACAGTCGAAGGTGATAAAGAAAAACGAGTCCATATCAACCATCATAGGTCACGAATTGCTTGAATACCATCAAAATATCATGCCATCGTTGTTTAAGTGTGGATATCGGCATACCTCTGTCACAGGGTGTGACCTTTCGTGAGACGAACAGTAGTGGCCATGGCACCTCTTCAACCTTAGAATTTTTGAACCCACGTTGGCCCGTGGATGGTAACCCTGTGGTAGAGCTAATGAACTCTTCACTGATTTCCAACTGAATGTCACCCACCTTGGCTCTACAACCATCAAAATTCAAGGTGAACTGTTGTGCAACACATAGATTAAAACCCTCGAATCGGTGTACAAAGGTGAGCCAACCGCTATCCTCTAAGTCTTTCCGGGCATTGTCGAACATGTTATCACTCCAAAAAACTCCTTAGGGTTGTAGACTAAGGATGCTTGGTAACTTAGAAATAATGGTTTTTATGTGTTTGGGACAATGGGGTCTTTAATGATCTATGTAAGAAACAACTCATCACACATCTAAAGATACAATGCTTTCAGGAAACAATAATCAGATCAAGTAATTGAAAGGAGAGGATGGAGAACACTATTCTTGATTTCCAATACAAGTTAATGTAGGGCTTAATACAAGAGAGAGAGAAATCCTTTAATTTCAAGTCTATGAGCTCAATAAAGAGATAACAGTCTTCATGAACTAAAATAAACTGAAACAAAGTACAAAAAAGGAAAGATGGACAATTCTGATATTGAAAATGAAAGGAAACTAAACTTTATTTCTACAAAAAGAGTCTATACAGTAGCATAAAATATCTCCCAGTTTGAACCCTTGTCTCTTAGCAAAAATAGGCATTTATAGCCTCTTACAATCAGTTTTACAGATCCTAATAACATGGATCTATGTTTAAGAATAGCAAGTCAAATCTAACTAAACAACTTGATAATAAAGATTTAACAACTAAACTATCATTTGAATTCTCTTCAATCTCAAAAATTCGCCATCTGTATCCTTCAGCTCCTGGAGTCTGTGGTGTAATGAAACCTGGCAAGGCACCTGTCTTGACAGTCAGATTTCTTCAATGTTCATAGTCGATATTTGAGGAAATTTGTTTTTCATTTGGTTCCCAAAATTGCCTCGAACCTCTGATGCTGAATCCTTTGCAAGCAAGTTGTCATCGCCCTGATACTCTGGAACTCTTTTATAACCTGTGAAAAATGACCTGTTCCGTCCTTGGCTTCCAAAAATGCTTTTCCTTCTTTCAACAACTAACTCGCTTTATATTTCACTGGTTAGCTGGTGAAAGCGCTACCTTTCACCAGCTAACTGGTCGCAAAACTATGTTGTGCGCTGGTGAAAGCCCTGCCTACGCCCAAAACGAGTTTTCACCATTAAAACTGTGATTTTATCAAAACTCAATGTGTCTCTGATTTTTCACCTTGCATATTAACAACAACTTGAGCAAGTACATTCAAATATGGCTGGGGCTTTTGCTTTTGTTTTTTCTTTAATCTTCTTATCTTCCTTTTAAGGCGCTTTGCAAGCCACCATAGACTATTGTAATCTTCGGTGATCTTTTGTCTTCTTTTCTTCTCCTTAACACTTTCCCGAGCCAGTCTTTCAAATGAAGCATTGGTTTTTGAAAATTTATCAGACAACTTCTTGTATCTTTCTTTGATTACCCATTCTAAGACTTCCTTCTGAGCAATTACCTCCTTAAGATGCTTGATTTTCTGCACTTTCTTCGACTTAGTGCTCTTTGATGTTTCCCCTTCCTTAGTATGAGTAAAGGTCTCATAATTCTATGCAATCTCAATTGAGTGTTCAGGGCTTTTGATGACAGGGCTCTCATCTTCTTGCTCTGGTTCTGAGTTTGTGTAGGGCAGGTTTAATATGTTTGTTCTCTTCTCTGTAGGTTGCTCTGTAGGCTGCTCTGTAGTGGTTTCAAAGTTCAATCTTTTCTTTGACCTGTGGGATTTCACACCAGATATTCTATCCTCTGGAGGTCCTGGTAGAGTCCTCCTCTTCCTCGAACTGGTTTGAGGAGTCAACTGTTTCTTTCCACCTTTCCCCTATTCATTTACGGGCTGAGTCTGTGTTTCAAAACCCTCCCAAAAAAAAAATGTTTCCAACTCCTTCCCTTCTGTCTTAATTCCTCCAGAATGATCAATTTAATAAGGCCAAAGTGGCACAGAGTATTATTCATGCTTAGGGGTTGAGCCCTAATCTTTTTGCAAACCTTAGTTAAACTCTTATGTAAGAGAAAAGGTAAATTGAGGAGAGTTTTACCTATGAAATGGTCTAGGAGCTTGAAATGATACATCATGAGTTTTTCATACATGCCCTCCGAGGTTATATAGATTTGGATGCCCTTAAACAGCTCCTGCCACTCATCTTCTAAATGGGAAACCAGCATGCTCTTTTTCCATGCATTGTGCCTGAACTCTTCCTTCAAATAAGATCTGAAATTTAAGTTTTTGGTGGCATTAGTTTTGAACCAACTCTGGCCATATCTTGGTAGGCTGGTCACTGCAGTAATGGCTGCTTCATCTACAATGATCTCCAAGGACCCAACTCGAGCCTTATTTCCATCAAAAGTTTTGGCAAAAGCTTCTGCTGTCGACTGGTGGCAACCATTCTGCAGCCTCTCAACGAATTCAATACAACCTTCGTTTGAGAAGTGTTTCTGGACTTCTGGATGCGTCTGTAGGAAAGATAGGTTGTCTAACTCTTTTCTCAATAAAGAACCACTGCGTCTTCTCGCCATTCTGTAACCCAAAATTCCAAACAATTCTACACACACAACACAGCAAACTGCTATTCGGGTCGAAGTCCTGCGCTATTGAAAGCACTCGGGGGTCGGCTCTGTCTTTCAAATTTAGAAACTTAGCATACATTGGAGAGTTATGCATGTTGAAGAAGTGATGAATCGATTTGATGTTGTCATCCAGGTAGTACAACCTTTGTACCTGCGTTGATGGATTCGAATTTGCCATTTCCGGCGCCATGAGTGTGCATCATGCGTCACTGAACAAGATCTGCTTTGTAATCCTATTTTGACGTGCAAACCCAAGTCTCCATCATTACCCACTTTCACCAGCGCATCATTCTGGATTTGCATGACGTGGGATGATTGTATCATCATTAGATTTTAGAAACGTGGATAAAACACACGTGATTAACGCTTTCTCCAGCTAATGGCCCGTGGGAAATAATCCTTAACTGTTGAAACTGACTGCTTTCACCAACGCACCACCCAGTGCGAAATGCTCTTTAGCTGTTGCAACTCACCACTTTCACCAGTGCACACTCGCGGGAAAATGCTCTTTGGATATTTGAAAATCCCCTCTTTCACCAACTAACGACCTGTGAGAAATGCCCTTTAGCTGGTGAAAGTTGCCACTTTCACCAACTAACCACCATATTTTAATCACGCGTTAGATGTTGAAAACATTTTATGAAAATTTTGAAAAGAAGACTTTTCTGGGTCATCTTATTTCTAAGACAAAAATCAAAACCTAAGTCTTGCAACTAGAAAAACTCAAAATCAATTTGAGAAAACTACCAATAGCCATGCTATCCACCACAAAATGCGACTAAAGGGACAGGTTCATTTTGGGAGCTAACAGAACAGTAGCAAAGCTTGGCTACCGTTCAGCTCGATTCGCACCACCGGTGCCATGGAGCTGAACGCACGATAAGTCCAGGGTTTGGATCATAGCACACACAGGAGAAAAGTGCACGAAGGGTTACCCGAGCTAGCAAAGGTGAAACGGGGATAAGGGATAGGCATAAATGACATCGTGCGAAGGTGGTGGAGCTATTCGCTAACCATGCATAATAGTTATTTCCAATGGTACAACCGTTGGCGCTTATACCTGTTCAACCCACTATTGTATAGTTTAACAATTATGTCATTTTCCCGACCAAAGGTAAGTGTATTAATCATTTGCGCAAGCAATGGTTATACCATAGTTTTAAAACCAAACTTACAAATCGAAACCAATACCAATGTTTTGACCATGTGACATGCGTTGTATCAATTCATATCAAGAGTTTAAGTGAGGTACCAATGCATTTTGAAGCCAATGTGCAAAGTAATGTGATCAAATAACATGTAAATCCAACTGCCAAAGCATCGCAATTTAATGAAACGAAACTACATAATCAGTCAAAGAATGTCCAACGAGTACAGATCAAAAGTTTTTCCGACTGCATAATGATAAGTGAAACATAAGCGCAATGGGCATATTGACAAGAAGGATAATGACAATTCAATAATGATTCTAATGCAACTTTTAAAGACCAAGTTTTCAGGCTTACAGTCGTGAAAACAAAACGAAAGAAAGTGTGCAAAAATCGTAAAAATAAATGTGTCGTTTGTTTGAGAATTGCGACGAACAATTGATGTTTGCAAAACATTGGGGTAGGCAACTTATAAGACAGTGGAAAAATGTGAATTGGCTGCCAACATAACTTTAAATATGCGTGTGTATCGAGGGATAAATTAACCCTGTGTGGTTTTGTTGGGATTGGTCTACTATATATATGCATGCGTTCGTTAAAGGTGATTGATTTTTTCTGTTCCTGTTCTTGTGTAAATTTCATAATGAATTGCTCTGCATAATAGGAATTAAGATTGTTCAATCCGTATGAAATCTTGGAACACATATAAGAATCAGCCTGGATATTTAGACTATTGTTTCTTAGCAGACCTTTAATTGCGAAGGAAACCCTCCTCTGTTAAAAATTTGTGGATTTAAGGGTACCCGGGACTGTGATTGATGTTTTCTTGATGTTGTCAAACCTTACCGGTCTTTGTTTTTCTGCGTTTCTTTTGGGGCGGTGATTTTTCCAGTGCATTTTATTCAATGATTATTCCATCCATGTCAGCATTGCCTTATTAATAACCTTAATGTGGTTTCTCTCCTGGCGTGGCTCGGTGCACGTTCTTCTTATCAATGACTGAGTTGTGGCCGGAATGGCCACTGTTTCCTTAGCTACGACTGTGTTAATTCACCCTTGATGCTTAATCTCATTGAGGAAGTTGGAGGGTGTGTTTCCCTTAAGCGATGGAATAACCATTCTTCTATGTGCTTGATGTTAAAGATCATGCTTCTAGCCAAATTCTGATGTGCGTCCTTCTTGTGTTTGCTCACGAAATTGCGGTTAATTTGATGACTGCATGTTGCACGATTTTTACCACGATTTTATTCTTTGAAATGTCTACGATTCCAGGAAGGAGAGAGATGATCACTGATTGTCCACACAGAGTCATCCACACAATTTTTCCCAAACAATTTTCTCTGCGATTGTAAGGCAGGAAGATACTGCTTTTACTGGACGATATTTTCATTTCTTTTATTCCCCTCAATTGGTTACTTTGCGGTGTGTAGACAGTCAAGTACTTTCATTCATTCAATCAAGTGGGTTGTATTAAAGGACCCCCGTTTGGCCTTTAGTGTATCCTGTGGTTGTAGAGGTGTGGCACAACAAGTTGCCCCTTTGTTGACTGTGTTTTCCTTTCTTTTACCTGACGGTGAGTATTTTTGGCTCCCTAGCGCTGATAGCTTTCTGTTATTTCTGGCAATGATATTGATTGGTTATTGAATAGAGTAATTATGATTTCCCTTCAACCGGATAATCGCATTCGATTTTTCTTGAACTGCACTCCCTTGAGAACTACCACTTATATTTTTAGACAATAACTGCCACTTAAATTCTTCTAAGCAAGCCACATCTGCCGTGAATAAATTTTGAATGAGGAATTGAACATTTCAATTACTTTTCATGGATATCTTCTAAATTGAAAAAGTGGTTTGAAAATTTGTGAATGTCTTTACCACACTAGAATATCTCACATTTTTGTTTATTTGTGAAATCGAAGCATGTTTTCAAGATTCAGTGGCCGACAATTTTATTTTTAATTATCGATGGACAACTGATGTATTGATTCTAATTAAAAATATTGCAAGTACAAATTTCTTAATTTTTATAACCTGCCTTTGTCATCTTTATGTGGAG
>SNQJ01S0152452.1:0-19036 GCA_010110895.2 Picea sitchensis | reverse complement strand
CAGCTGGGTGCGCATGAAGGGGGGAAAAAGAGTAAGAAGAAAGAAGATCTGTTAGCTGAGAGTGTAGACAAGGACTGTATGCTTTACCTTAATAAATCATAAGCACAGTTTTGTGGACATATCCCTAGAGAGAGGGTGAACCATGTACATCTTGTGTGTGTGTGTGTGTGATTGATAATTTGATCTCTATCATTGTTATATTGTTATTTTCATTGCTGTGTTAGATCAGATCTATAGTTGTACAGGATAGATCTAGCCTGATTAGTGATAGATGCATGTTGTGTTGTTGTTGCACTAGATCCACTTGATATTCCCCTGGTTGTAGACATCTCTGTCGTGTGACCCCCCCTCATAGTTGCTTCGGGTGAGACTGCATCTGCTTCGCAGGTGCTGCCGAAAAGGCCAGTAGCTAGGGCTTGTTGGTGCACTCTTGGAGTGAACCTTGGGTCTGCCCCTATGCCAACAAATGGTTTTGTTGTTGGGACAAGAATCTTTGTAAGGGAATGTCAAGGTGGTTCCCATCAAAGACAGATATTTAGAAGTGGATAGAGGATCAAGAGAGGGACTTCGTTGAAGCCCAAAACAAGAACCCTAAGCTGAGTACTGAAGATTGGCTACAAAGATACATCTTCACCGACATTCAGAAGATCTTCTTTGGAGTAATCCATTAGGAGTTGTCTGAGTGGTTGGCTAGGTTAGTAGATACCCAGTTCAAAATCAAATCTAGACCTCTTGTGGTTTGGACGTCGGTGCTGATCCAGAAGGTTAAAAGAGTTGATAATGTTGTATCCCGAGCAGTAGATCATTGGAGGGTATATTAGTGAGTTTGTTGTTGACAGAGTAGAATCGTATAGCCAAGCCGAGAGATACCTTTTCAAGGGACCCTGAGGGAATTTTTTGTATTTTCTGAAGTTAAGAATCAAGATGTTGTTGCATGAAAAGAACATCCTGAAGATATAGTAGATCGGGTGGATTTGAAAAGGCTAATGTTCAAGAATTCAGACAGTGACAATGAAACAAAAGTTGGAAATATGCGCAGTGGGAGAGTATTCCGAGGGGTTCATCTTGAGAACCTATTTAAGAAAAACTATAGGGAAGAGGGTTTCTACAGTAGATAAGAGACAGATCTGAAAGACGAAGAGCACTTAGAAACCATTAGGGAGGAGGAAGAAGCTGCTGAAGAACTTCACCAGAATGAGCCAAAATCATCAGGACCTGCACAGACCACTGAAGTAAGTAATATCAATCCTCCCATTATTTTAGAAACACTAACTAATCAGAATATTCAGAATCACCAAAGTCCTCAGAGAACTATTACTATTAGTTCAACATATACTCAGACAGGAAACCTAGGCAGCTCCATGGCAAATGAGATGAGGCTTCCTATCTTTAGAGGAGATGGATCTGAAGATCTTGATCAACACTGGTTCTTGTGTGAGGCCATATGGAACATTAAAAATGCTACCGATGAAGCGGTTAAAAGAAACCAGTTCAACACTACACTAAGGGATCGCGTGTTGAGATGGTACATGAAGCTTGTCCAAGGACTTGCACAACCTAAGCCACTGAATGAGATTAAGAATGCACTGAATGCAGAGTTTAAGAAACCTAAGTCGGAGTCACAATGTATTACAGAGATGAAGAAGATCAAGCAGAAGCCAACCGAACCTGTTTGGGAGTTCGATCAAAGATTCAAGGCCCTAATAGGCCAATTAACTTTTAAGATCCCAGATGAGCAAAACAAAGAATGGTTCATCGGTGCCCTTTTACCAAACATCAGAGTTCCTTTGATGCATCAGAATATTTCTTTGTAGTCTGAGGCACTGGATATCTCCATGAAGCTCGAATCAACTCCTATGGGACAATCCATCTTAGGAATGAGCCAGATCATGAGTCAGTTAACTAGTTTGTCTTTGAAGGTTGAAGACATGAAGAAGGACAAGGGAAAATACAAAAGGGAAGACATCTGGTGTATTAGATGAAAGTCAGAAGGCCATGACAAGGAGCATTGTCCCCTATTCCATGAATACTTGGCTTCTGGAGCTCTGAGCCCTTTGAAGCAAGTCACATTACCCTGGTGCGAAGTATGCATAAATTGACATCACCTTGGTGAGTGTTATTACATGCAAAAATATGTTCAGACACCTACAAACTTGTACTGCACATCCTGTAAGTCACTAGGGCATGATGATAGAGATTGTAGAGCTTATGATATCATGCATGAAAGATCAAGAGACATATACAAGATCCAAGGCGATGTACATCAAGAAGGAAACACTACGCAGTATAACTCTCCAGGAAGAGGAAACTTCAATCCTCGTGGTGGATTCAGAGGATGAGGACGAGGAGGAGGTATGGGTCGAGGCCAATGACAAATAATATGTTCTAATTGTGCACAGTCATGACATCTAGAAAGGGACTGTCAAAACCCTTGTACCACTTGCAGTTATTGCAACTCCTTTGAGCATGTTATCGAGGACTGTCCTATGTTGCTAGCTAAGATTCAGGAAAGACGAGGACCTCAGTAGAACCCGCAAGTGAAACTGATATATGTTGAACCTCATGGAGTACACCCTAGAGTCGTTGTTATTACTCGAGGAGGCGTTGCTACAGGAGAGGATAGAATGACCCAAGGAAATATTGCAGAAGACTAAGGTATTAGGAAAGATGCGGAGAAGACTCGAGATTTTGATGTAAAGAAAGAAAGACAAATATTTGAAGAGGCAAGACAAGAGTTCAAGGGAGACCAAGGTTATTCAAAAAAACACGACCAGAAGTAAGAGAATATGGAATGCCTCAGGAATTTTATCAGTCGGCTTTGCTGAAAGAAGGAAAAGAGGTAAGTAAGCTCATCGAATTTTTATACACTTGCCTTAAGTTAATTCACGATGAGAACGTTGTGCAAGAGATACATAACTTAATCAGGTAGTATGAGGTAGGAAAGGTAGACCCCTTAATGAATAGGGCAGTACACCAACTTGATAAGAAGAGAAGGACAAATAAAGAATTACACTTGAATGCTCAAGGAGAGTATGACATAGACTATGTGGTCCTCGACTTAGGGTCGGAGGTCAATGTCACGACGAAGCCAACCTGGGCACTAATGTAAAAACCGAAGTTGATCTATTCTCTTATTAGGATTAGAATGGGTAATAAGAAATATGTTAGCCCATTTGGACGATTGGAGCATGTCCCTGTGGACATCGACAGGGTTAGAACCTTTGCAGATTTTTAGGTAATTGAAATTGTTGATGACAATTTCCCTTACCCTGCATTGTTAGGAATTGATTGGGCCTTCAACAATTCTACTGTTGTTGATTTAAATAAAAGGCATGTGACATTTGAAAGAGACGACCTTTGGGTCATTGCACCCTTATATCCAGATGAGGTTCAGCGTTACACAGATCCCATCAGAGAAGAATACCACGCACACGAACTAGAAACATCTACAAACTAACAGCCAGATAACATGATTACATCAACCCTACAGCCGATGGGAATCTTAGCTGGCGAAGTGACAGTGTGTGTTGATCAGATTCAGAAGAAGCACTCGAAAAATGGCAGAACGAGATGTATGAAGTATCTACCAAAATATGTGCTAGATTAGCCAGAGAAGTTCGATGGATCAACACAACAGTGAGTAACTTACCTATATTTGATGGTTTGAACCCTTTAGAAACCATCCTATTAGATTTTGAAACAAGTGTACCAACACAATAGAGGTTATTGGCAATGGATGAGGCCATGAAAGCCACACCAACAAGATGGTGGGGGACGCATAAAAGAAATATCACAGATTGGACACAATATCGAACCTTGATGACAACGTGGTTCTCAGCATAAGCAGTAAGCTGGGAAGTAAGGTATGCCGATCGAAGTTTCCCAAAGGACCATGTGTGAATCTGTGAAGAGGCCTAGAGTGACATTCCTTGAGAACAATGGGTGCACAGATTCATTAACACGTTGGACACAATGCCTATCAACTGGTACCTCATGTAGAGATGTGCCTTGTCACTACAGATTGGGAAGGTATGACTCAGAATTTTGTAACCACTTTTTTATTTCAGAATCAATATCCGTCAGTCGATCAAGCATTATAGATTTTGAGACAGAAAGTATTTGAAGAGGCTTCTAGTCTACCTATGGTACAAGAAGAGGATGAATAGAATGCACCTCTCCAAAAATTTCAAAGTTGCTACAACATCAATGTCGTCGACAACGATGATCCGAGGAAGGTGAATATCAACGAAAGAGAAGGCCATAGAGATGTAGAAGGACCATGAGTTGAGCTACCATTTATTGGTCAACCAATCAATATTAAAAAAGTCAATATTGGAACAAAGGAGACACCGAAGCTTGCCAATGTCAGAGATTATTGGGATGCTTCTGCCATTGACAAGATTACATAATTGCTGCACAAATATCAGGACTTGTTTCCGACCAAGTTCATTGATATGAAGGGTATCAAAGGA
Source organism: Picea sitchensis (assembly GCA_010110895.2). Lineage (NCBI taxonomy): Eukaryota > Viridiplantae > Streptophyta > Pinopsida > Pinales > Pinaceae > Picea > Picea sitchensis. The sequence goes on along the minus strand of SNQJ01S0152452.1, from coordinate 14,564 downwards.
CCTAAGGGAGAGATGAGAATACCTTTGAAACCAGATGTGAAGCCAGTCAAACAAAGACCCTACAGATTGAACCCGAAATACAAGGAAAAGTGAATAGTGAGCTCGACAGAATGCTAGAAGAAGGGATAATAGAACCTTTCAAAGAGTCGGAGTGGATCAGCCCTATGGTGGTACAAGATAAGAATACGAGAGAAATCAGGATATGTGTGGACCTAAGGAAGTTGAATGATGTATGTATGCATGACCCTTTCCCTACATCATTCATTGACGAAGTATTAGACAACGTGGGAGGCTAGGAGGTATATTCTCTTACATATGGCTTTTCAGGATACCATCATATTCAGATTGCCAAGGAGGACCACCACAAGACCACATTTGCCACAGAATGGGGATCCTACCAATATACAATAATGTCGTTCGGACTGAAGAATTCCCTAGCCATCTTTTCCAGAGTGGAGGTCGAAGTGTTCAAAGAATTTTTGCATAAATTCTTAGAAGCATATTTTGATGACTGGATTGTGTTTAGTTTGTTGAAAAATCATATTGAATGTCTAAGGCTAATGTTGGATAAATGCAGGTAGTGTCAAATTGCTTTAAATATAAAGAAGTGCATCTTCTTCTCACCATTTGGAGTACTATTAGGCCATATTGTATGCAAGCAAGGATTGTTGGTTGATCAATCTAAACTTGCAACTATAGTTGAGTTTCCACCTCCTACTTCAGTCAAACAACTACGCACTGTGCTAGGACATACTGGCTATTACAGGAAATTCATTAAAGGCTATGCTCAGATTATAGCACCGATGGAGAAGTTGTTGAAGAAATATTGTCAGTTTGGTTGGACAGATGAATGCCAGCAAAGCTTTGACACACTGAAACAAAAGATGGTCACTGCGCCCATTCTAGTTTTCCCAGATTGGAGCAAAGAATTAAATGTGCATGTCGATGCATCTTCTATTGCATTGGGAGCAGTACTGGCACAACCTAGAGAAGGGGATATTGACCATCCATTATCTTTTGCTAGTAGGAAGCTATCTACAACTAAAATTAATTACACCACTATAGAGAGAGAAGGATTAGCCATGGTGTATGCGCTGCAAAAATTCCGCCACTACTTGTTGGGAGGACACTTTAAAATGTTCACAGATCACTTTGCGTTGAAGTACCTAGTCAACAAACCAGTGTTGGGGGAGCGAATATGCAAATGGATTTTTCTGTTTCAGGAATATGATTTTGAGATCATCGTTAAGCCAGGAAGAATGAACAAAGGCCCTGACCACTTGTCGAGGTTGGAACATGGCGAAGAACCCACCAGCTTGGAGGATACACTATCAGATGCACAACTACTCGTCATTAGAAATATTGATGACCACTTCGCAAACATTGTCCAGTTCCTATCAATAGGAATGGCACCAAGTGAGTATACAATTCCCCCGAAGAAACAACTAGTGGTGTGCGCTGCAAAATTTTCACTTATAGCTAGTCAGCTATACAAGATGGGACCTGACGAGATACTAAGGAGATGCGTTATGGAGATAGAGCGACCATTGATCCTTGCAGAAGCTCATGAAGGCATCACAGGAGGACATTATGAAAGGAAAGCAACTGCGCATAAGGTTCTGTGAGATGTCCTTTGGTGGCCTACCTTGCATAGAGATGCAAAAGATTATGCTAGAGCCTACGATGTATGCCAGAGAGTTAGAAATCCATCCTGAAGAGATGAAATTTCATTAGCATCACAAATGACCCTACAAGCATTTGAAAAGTGGGCCATTGACTTTGTGGGACCTATAAACCCACCAGGGAAGCGCACAGGAGAAAGGTATATCATTACTGCGACATAATACTTAACCAAATGGGTCGAAGCCAGAGCAGTTAAGGACTGTAGTGAAACTACAATTGCACGCTTTATATTTGATGACATCATAACTAGGTTTGGATGCCCCAAGATCCTTATGAGTGATCAAGGCACACACTTCATCAATAAGACAGTTGAAGGCCTGACTGAAGAATTTGCAGTCCACCATCAGAAGTGTACACCTTACCATCCATAAGAAAATGGAACAGTTGAAGCATTCAACAAGATATTGGAGACAACATTGACAAAAATTTGCAGTGTAAATAGGGATGATTGGGATTTAAGAGTACCTACAGTACTATGGGCCTATAAAACCACTTGCAAGAAATTAACAATGCAGACCCCTTTCAAGTTGGTTTATGGTCTTGAAGTTGTTGTCCTGATGGAATACATGGTGCCAAGCTTAAGAATTGTTGCATTTACATACATGGATGATATTGGCATTGTTCACGAGAGGCTTCCATAGTTGGTTGAACTGGAAGAAGACAGATTCATTGTAGGATTCCACCAACAGGTTCATAAGGAACGAGAGAAAGCCTATCATGACAGACACATCAAGAAGAAGGCATTCAAGCAAGGTGACTTAGTACTGGTGTATGACAGTAAATTCCTGAAACACCCTAGGAAGTTTAGAATGCATTGGCTCAGACCATATGAGATCGCCTATGTTACCGAAGGAGGAGATGCGTAGCTGAAGACATTGAATGGAGAATGGAAGGAGGGATTGGTGAATGTGATTCGACTGAAGTTGTACTATGACAACCAGCTGCCTCGCAGCTCTTAGTAAAAGCATGAGAAAAAGGGTCTAGGTACTAGGTGCAGTTGAAACTAGGTACCAGACACAAAAAATATAGTCTGCACAAGGAGGGAGAGGAGGTATCGAGCATAAAGCATAGGCTGCACTTCGCAGTCTAAGGAAGAAGAAAAATAGAGGAATCAGATCCGAATTTCCTTGGGATGAGTCATAGGTGAGTGTTGGGGGCTTGTTGGCCCTTGGCTATGGAAGGAAGCGAAGAACAAGGAAGAAAAGGTGAAAAATGAACTTCGCAGGAGACATAATGACTATCATGGTCGAAGTGAGCAGAAGAGAAAAAAAGATGGAGCGAAGTAAGAGAAAGAAAGACATTGGACGAGGAGATCAAGGACGATAGTTAAGAAAGGAAGACAGATCGAGGATAACTCAACAAGCGGAAAAATGCACTGTTGGATGCCTTGGAGCATTGCGCGAGAAGGAAGGAAAGACACGCTGACGAAGTCGGGAAAAGCGGGTCAAGTTGACCTAGGGTTTAGACACCTAGGGTTTTGGCACCTAGGTTTCGGCCTAAGGCTGTCAGTGAGGTATTGTAATGTATAAATAAAGGTCAAGAGGACCTGGGTCGGGTGGGTACGATATTGTTGTTGATCTAACTCTATTATTGGGGTGAGAGATTATTGTATAGAGAGAGAGAAGTGTTGAGAGAGAGAGCCTTCTAGTATTGTAAGACCTTCAACTGTGTGCGAAGGTCAAGTCCTGTAACTGGGTGTGCAGGAAGGGGGGAGAAAGAGAAAGAAGAAAGAAGATATGTTAGTTGAGAGCGCAGACAATGACTGTATGATTTACCTTAATAAATCATAAGCACAGGTCTGTGGATGTAGCCCTAGAGAGAGGGTGAACCACGTACATCTTGTGTGTGTGTGATTGATACTTTGATTTCTGTCGTTGTTATATTGTTATTTTCATTGATGTGTTAGATAAGATCTATAGTTGTGCATGATAGATCTAGCCTGATAAGTGATAGATGCATGTTGTGTTACTGTTGTACTAGATCCATTTGATATTCCCCTGGTTGTAGACATCTCTGTCATGCAACCCCCCCTCATAGTTGCGTCAGGTGAGACTGCATCTACTTCGCAGGTGCTGCCGAAAGGGCAGTAGCTAGGGCTTGTTGGTGCGCTCTTGGAGTGAACCTTGGGTCTGCCCCTGTGCCAACGCATGTCGATGCTCAGTTTCATTTTGTTAGAGAAAAATTGCAATCCAATGAAATAGCTCTTATGTATTGTAAGACTTGTGAAAATACTGTTGATAGTTTCACTAAGCCTCTTGGAAATATTAAGTTTGAGTTGTTTAGGGAGATGTTAGGTGTTGAAGTCAATCCATTCTCCATTAAGGGGAGGACTTGGAAATAATGGAGCAAGAGTTAGTTTCGTAGACAAATTCTAGTAGTGTTTAATGTAGATCCTATTTTTCCTCTTGTTTGTTGTAGTGGCCTATTCCTATATTATGATGTAATCTGTCTTCAATCAATAATAGATTGTGAGCATAGTCTCACCTCTGTGGTTTTCTCCTAATTCTAAGTCGTTGTGATGATAATAATTAATAAAATAATTTCTTGACACTGTACTCTCAGCACATAAACTCACATATATACTTTGAGTGCAAATTCAAGAACTCATAAGCTAACTTACGCTTGTGCAGAGAGAAGGTAAATTCATGATGTTTGAACACAACAAAAACTCAGAAATACATCAACACACAAATGCTTAATATATAATGAACTTGGTGATGCACACAGTTACAAAATACAAAATTATGTTAGACACAAAATTTACCTGAGTTTAAAGCTCACTACTTGTAATTAATATTTCCAACAAATTTGGCAGCCATGTAATTGTTGGTGAAATTGTAGTTTTCCATTGTTTAAATTTCATTTTTTTACATTTTTTGAATGCATAAATAGATTCAATATCCTCCAAAACCCTATTACAGTGAGATTATCCAATCTTAATAAATCTTAATAACTGAAATCTGCAATTTCAACAATTTTTCTAAATTTCTAAGAGATTTTAGGCTACAGTATGCATATTTTAGGCTAAGCTTATATCAATAGGTGAGAGTGAAGGATTTTGAGTCAATCTGGCTTTGGTATGCGCTATCACGTGGTTGTCATGTTCAATCTCAAAACCTGGTCATAAGATTAACGCTTCTCCGGAAGTGATTAAAAGAACAGCGAAGGAATTTATTTACAAGGGATTGTATAGGTGAGTAAATTACATTTATGTTTTCGTAAGAATATTGCAGAGAAGAGAATGGCGTAGAGTGTCTATTACCATAAACTTGTTACTATCTCTCTGAAGAATCGCTTAGGTTGGCTAAGAGGCACGGGAGAATCTGCAATCTAGGGTTGGGCAGCAAGGAGATTAAAGTAAGAATTTCTCCGAACCTTGACAGATATTCTTCTTTGATAGATATTCTTCTTTTAATGAGCATTTAAAATTTCTGATATTATTCTTGTTGCCTATGTATTTGATAGATTTAGATTGCTTGCTGTTCACTGTCAATATCAAAATATATGAAGTGTAGAATGGTAATTTTGATTCTTCATTCAATCGAAAATTTAAAATTTCTGATATTATTCTTGCTGCCTATGTATTTGATAGATGTAGATTGCTTGTTGTTCACTGTCTATGAAAATACATGAAGTTTAGAATGGTAATTTTGATTAATAAAGTCTAAGGTCGCCCGGAGAGGGGTCTACAGCATTTCACACTATATATACTAACATACTATGCAAACCATCTTCAAAAGCTTGTTTTCATCATGGCCGACCCTTTGCAAGTGATCGGTGCCCTGTCCTTGACGGCAGCCCTTTTGTTCATCAGCTTTCTTCTGTACCTATGGAAGCCTACACCCATTATCCACAGCTTGCAAAACAAGCACGTATTGATAACAGGAGGATCGAGTGGAATAGGACTGGAGATCGCCAAACAAGCTCTGGCACAGGGTTCTTACGTTACATTAATCTCCAGAAATCTCTCTAATCTCCATAAAGCCGTTGAAGAAATCCTCGAGGAAATTGGGTGTGATAAAGACAGGATTAATGTCAAGGTATTGATCTCTGAATTACAATTTCTTCTCTTCTCTCTTTCACATCCACACATGAATGTATACAGATCTGGATTTACTCAGAGATTTATATAGATATACTTTCTTCTTTTGTATAGGTTGCGGATGTAAGATTCTATGAAGCCATTTCTGCAGCTATAAATGAATCCTACCTGTGGAGGCCAATCGATTTGCTTGTGTGCAACGCCGGGATTGCTAGTGTTTCATATTTGGAACAACTACCCATTGAGTGGATTGATGCCACAGTCGGTACCAACCTCACAGGAACACTTTATACACTCCGGGCGGCTCTTCCCTGGATGAAACAGAGAAGCTCTCGGCACCCCTCAGCTATTGTCTTCATGGGTTCACTTGCATGCTTGGTAAATATTAATAATAACCATATTATTATTGTTTCTTAGGGTTCAGAGACCTACTTTTGTGAAGATTTCTCAGTGATTTGAGTTTGATAAGGGCATTTATATATTTAATATGGTCACAATGCATGTAGTATCCTTTGTATGGCGGTGGCGTTTACACTTCCACTAAATATGCGATCAAAGGACTTGCGGAGGCTGTCAGACTTGAGCTACTGCCTTATAACATTGGAGTGACTCTTGTATGTCCAGGGTTTGTGGAAACTCCTCTGCTAAACAAAATGGAAGGCAAGTGGGAGGCTTTGTTTTGTATTGAAATACTGCTGTCTCTATTACTTCTCTAATAGAATATAATATTTGATATAGAATACAGTACCTTCTGCACTTCTTCGAAATTCCAGTTTGCCTTTCTTACTGTGCAAGCAACAAACCTATGTACATGTAAAATTAATGGCAGTATATGTGTGAAACATATGTACTTTTTAATAGCTCTATACCCTAAGGAGAGGAATATGACCTGCTGTTGATATAGCATTTGGCTTAGGAGTGGGCTAACTCTGGAACCATTTTTTCTCGAGTTACTTTTCTAGTTGTTTTTAAATTTTTGGTCAATGATAGATTTTCTGAGCCTCTGGGTTGGTTTAAAATGGGGCAAAACCTCTGGAGTAAGGTTCTGCATAGAACTTTGATCTATGAAAACCTCAAACTACCCTGAAAATCTGACCCAATTCAGTCCCATTTTTTTACCTGAAAAAAGAATCTGTTTACTCTCTAGTTAGCTTACTGCTTTGGTTTATCTGCTTTACTTACAATCTGGTATAGCATCTGGCATAGTTGACCTGCTGCTAGTTGATATAACATCTGGTATAATGAAACCCATGTACTTTTTTAGTAGCTTTACTTAAGAATTTGTTCTAATTTTTAACAATATTGATTATGGTACTGGATAAATTCTTTCTATATAATTTATATTTATATTAATATTAAAGTTGATTTATTTATATTTATATTAATATTAAAGTTGATTTATTATTATTGATGATGATATATTATTATTATTATTATTATAATATATTATTATTATTATTATTACTACATAAGCATTGTTGTTTAAAGACATTTCTCTCACTTTGAGCTATAAAACAGATAAAAGCATCTCCCAAAGAATTTAAGGCAGTGAAGACCAACCAAATTTAACTTACACATATACCATACAGTGTTATGATTAAAAATTCTAAAACTACAAGGATTTTTAAATTTGATGAGAGGATTGCATATATCAAATGGGTATCTCATCATAATTTTCTTGTCTCTTTTGCAGATAGTGTGGACGATCCAATACTAGCAGATGTGGCAAGGAAAGTCAGTTTTTATGACAGATCACAGGCCGGGGACCCAAGAGAGGTTGCAAAGGCCACTTTAAAGGCCGCTAAACGAGGCGATTTCTTAGTTGCAAATGGGTGGAAGGGTTTAATGCTGTCCGAGTTATCCGCCGGGATTTTGCCTGCTGATACCTTTGCAAAAGCCTTGTTTGATATGTTAGCATTAATTCCTGCAAGGCTGGCTGGCTATATCGTATTTGCATACGTATATGTCATTATATGGCTTAACCATCGAACGAAGACGATACCCGTTGATGTTGCAGAGAAATGAAATTAAGCTGCATGAGCCTCTTTATCGATTCGTGATCTCAAGAAACAAAGTTTAAATTTCGTGAAAGCTCGGCAGATATATATACTATAGATAAAAAAAAATATCCTTGGCTATACGAATGACTCTCTATCTTGACAAAACTTATGCACTCGACCGTGTACGTTACAGGGATGTATATGACAATGTANAGTGAAGACCAACCAAATTTAACTTACACATATACCATACAGTGTTATGATTAAAAATTCTAAAACTACAAGGATTTTTAAATTTGATGAGAGGATTGCATATATCAAATGGGTATCTCATCATAATTTTCTTGTCTCTTTTGCAGATAGTGTGGACGATCCAATACTAGCAGATGTGGCAAGGAAAGTCAGTTTTTATGACAGATCACAGGCCGGGGACCCAAGAGAGGTTGCAAAGGCCACTTTAAAGGCCGCTAAACGAGGCGATTTCTTAGTTGCAAATGGGTGGAAGGGTTTAATGCTGTCCGAGTTATCCGCCGGGATTTTGCCTGCTGATACCTTTGCAAAAGCCTTGTTTGATATGTTAGCATTAATTCCTGCAAGGCTGGCTGGCTATATCGTATTTGCATACGTATATGTCATTATATGGCTTAACCATCGAACGAAGACGATACCCGTTGATGTTGCAGAGAAATGAAATTAAGCTGCATGAGCCTCTTTATCGATTCGTGATCTCAAGAAACAAAGTTTAAATTTCGTGAAAGCTCGGCAGATATATATACTATAGATAAAAAAAAATATCCTTGGCTATACGAATGACTCTCTATCTTGACAAAACTTATGCACTCGACCGTGTACGTTACAGGGATGTATATGACAATGTATGATTGCCTATTTAATTTGACAAAGCTAATGCACTCAAAGATATACAGTGATGTATATGACAATGTACATCGCAATGATATACAGTGCTATATATATATATATATGTGGAAAGATATATCATTCTGTCAATATTCAATAGTATATACGTTAAGATATCTTCTTACAATTTGCATCACTGTCCAGTACTTATTGTTACCCATCTAGGTCTGATCAGAAGAACTTCATTTATGATTATTATACAGAGCTTCTCAGTGCATGGTGCTCACGCTGTTTTCTATTGGGAAATGTGAGAGGGAGAGTACATATTATTACACAACCAAAATTTTCAGGAGTCTTTTATTAAACTATGAAGTAGAGTACATATAAATATACAAGTCTTTTCAAGATAGACAAACTATCTTGATCTCACAATCTGCTTGGTTGAGCAAATATTTCAACCTCACACCAATCTAGGAAGCATTTAGTTAGAGAGAATATCTCAAATGAAACTACTTCCAACCTCTTCCTAAAGACTAGGAACAGACTCTATAGATACCAACTCTACCTAGTGATGATCAATAATTATAATAAGTATAAATATGATCACACCAAAGACAAGTGGGAGTTACATATTCCAACACTCCCCTTTAATGACCTTGTCTTTACCATGGTCACGTCACTCCTTCATCATTACCACTTCAGTGAATTGAAGTGTCTCTTGATCAACAAAGTGTATGCGTGGTCCAACCTAGTACTTTCTCTTCGTACCTTGATCATGCATCACCAAATTGCGAAAAAAATTCACTCGAACAAAATCTCTACACGATACCAAATCTACTTAACCATAACCAATAATAATAATAATAATAATAATAATAATTACAAATATAATCACACTAAGACAAGTAGAGAGTTACATATTCCAAGACTCCCCCTTAACGACTACTTGTTTTTAATCTTTGTCAGGTCAGGTCTTCATCATCACCACTCCAGTGGATCGAAGCACCTCTTGATTGTATGTAGTCCAACCTAGTACATTCTCTTCGTACCATGATCATCCATCATCAAACTGTCAAAGTCCATATAAAGAAACAAGCATACACTAAAATGCATGGGTCATCAGCTGCGACAACCGTCCTTATTATAGGATGTCCTTTAGGTACATGGTTCATTCAACCTCTTGATGAACTCTCTCTCAATGTAAAACTCATGCTTTATAGGCACCTCCAAGATTTCACTCATACCTGTGACATAGCTCATTCTTACAAGTGTTAACGAACTCTATACTATAGATTTCTTCACTACAAATCGATAGGGATACATGACAAAGGGGTATGCATTCCTAATTTGATCTTACAACTATATCTCCTTTACATATTACATAGACACAAGTACATACATTACATACTCCATACCATGGAGATATTAGGTGCAAACTCAAACATTTCAAGGACCAATACATCATATCAATAAACATTACATCATAGACTTGGTACAAAAGAATGTGTGACTCACATTAGCATATGGTCATGAATCTATTTTACTCAACACAATTTACCTTGTTTGTTTGCAATCATTTCACTTATGTTGCTTTGCACTACTGCCATTGTCACCAACTTCGCTTGGACTAAACTCTTTATTGTTATCCAGAACAAGATCTTTGTTCTTTTTGCTTAGCATTCCAACTCATCCAGAGATAACATCATTTTCATTCTTTGCAATTGTTGACAGGTTTGGAGTATTTATCTTTGTTTTTTACCTTTGGACTTGCGATTTGTTAGAGTAGTTAATTATAACAAAACCACTACATTCATATTGAGTTAGCTATGCTTAATGTAAATTATTCTAATTTCAAAACATTCACTGGTACTTCTTTGGAATTTCCACACTTCATCCTGCAATTGCTAGATTACTCAATTCTAACAATGTATCCCATATTAAGTTGAGTAGGCTCAATATGTTACTCTTCACAAACTCAAAAGAAATTCAAAGACATCAACTCAACCAATAATGAAAAACAACTAACTTTGTACCCCTACAGTATGTTTATGATGGAAGATTGATCCAGGATCTTTTCGTGACTTATAAAGAATTGTATTAAATGAGCATAAATTAAAGTGCACCATTAAAGAAGAGAAAAATTAGAAATGAAGAGACATAAGCATCAGATATGAACAAAAAAACTTGATAACAGAGTTTGTCCCTGGTGGACTACGTCTCTGGGTCCTGCTTTCAAATGGGTAGGCTCTTTCATTAACTCAATAAAAGAATTTGGCAAATACATGAATATACCTCATTCTGGAATCAAGTTGCATAAATAATGCTCAGATCAGAAAACAGACATCACCACTGGATTCGTGGTGCTAAATTACCCAAAAATGACTGCCTCCATGCTTCGATCCGACTCTGGCACTCCCAGGCCCAAGAGGAATTCTGTCTCGATTTTTGTGCCCTCTACACCTGCAATTATGACAGTCTCGTCTCGAAATTCATGCCCACGGTCGTATAGTATGGTCGTGCCTCTCCCCCTGGCTCTCGACAGATTTTCTCTTTTTAAACAATAGAACCGACGGATATATCAAGCAACACCGGTAGGCGCATTGGTTAGGGCGGAGTTATGAAAGCATTGGACTAGGGGGAGGTTCCAGGGTCGAACCCGCTGGACTCCATTTTGGCAATTGGTTATATATATATTGTATTGTTTCCATCCTCCGCTAAGTTTAGAGATCCTCTAGAAGTTCTGTAAACGATTATTTAAAATTGGCGTGGTCTGCCAGGTTTGGCGGACCCACCATTTTTTTAAAACTAATTTCGTTCATGGGTCAACATTGGGAATTATGGGGGATGCCACGTGTCGCCTGATGATTGGGCCACATGGCGCCTGCTGATACACCCACATGTAAGTTGACATGGCTACTCTGTCATTGTCGTACTGACACGTGGCACTCCTTGGGTGGTGCCACGTGGTGTCACATGGGGGTGCCACGTGGTGTCACATGGGGGTGCCATGTGGCACTTTTCTATTGGTCCATATGGACCCTGAAAAGTCCACTGGCGGGTGACATGTGGCAGCCTCTAGTGCTGCCACATGGCATGCTAATGTCAACATCTAATACAATGACGTCACCCTGCCATGCTAGCTGCTGACATCATGTTGACGTCAGTAGTACAAATGATGATGTGTCCCTTGCTGAATGAGCTTGTTTGACCGCAACTTTGACCATGAATATCTTTCAAACCGTAACTCTGTTTGACGATTCGTTTGTGTCACATACCCACTATGACATAATATATTTTTTTCCTTTTTCTCGAGAGACAGAATCCCTGAAGTCCTACGGGGGCCTAGCGCAGGCTAGCCCTTCCCTTGTCCACCTCCATGTGATCGTTGGTTATGACCACAGGCCAAACAAACTAGGCGCCTTTTCACATTTCCCGACTCAGCGATACAGGTGTGTCAAGTCTTTCAACTCTGCAAACCCTGAAACCCAAAATCTCACCTTCGAGGAGATCAACGGCTGTGAGTCTCCCCCTGCTTTGATGGTCCTGGCCGTATCGGGATTTCGGTAACTAGGAGTTCGTAAAGCAAGAGAGTCGAGTCTTTCAACTCTTCAAACCCCAAAATCTGAAATGGGCTAAGGTACTAGGCTCCACCCTTGTCTCGGTGTCATGTGACCTCCGACTAGGACGCAAGTCTTAGCGCCTATCTCTTTCGGGTTTCGCAACTTTGTAATTCCCGTTGCAAGTGTTCCTTACCTTTTGGAATGCCGAACCCTGAAACGCGATATAGGTCAACAGGGTGTTGACTCCTTCCCTGTGACGCGAACACGCCACTTGTCACCTCCACATGACCCCTATTCTGGGATGTACCACTTGTCATCCATGTGGCTCCTACATCTGGGATGTGCCTCCTGTCCGCTCGAGCCGTCAACTTTCGGGACTCAAGAGAACAGTGAACTGTCCTCCCCTTCTCTCTACATACCCCGAAATTCTGATACATGGGTTCTTGTACGAGATCCAACGATCCCCAGTGGTTTGGATCCAACGGTCCAGATTCTTTTGGAGTTTTCCCCCAACTTGGGCCACTCACCATGCGTCTCCTCTAATGGACGGTCCAGACCCTTTCGGGACTCCTCCTTTCTACCACAGAGTGTGTCGAGGATTCGGGCACCGGGATTTCGCGACTTGCGAAAATGAGGGATCTTGCCCTTGGGTTTCCCGAGTGCCGAAACGCTGAAACCTATTCACTCTATACTGATTCAGGGTTTCACATACCATGCTTTTGCGACTTGTGAAGACAAGGGGTCTTACCCTTGGGTTTCGGGTGCCGAAACGTCGACCGACAGCCACATGTCCTCTACAAATGGACGGTCCAGGTAACTCCCCTGGATCTTGGGATCTACGGTCTCGATTCCTTCGCTATTTGCGAAGCCCAAAAAGGGGTCGAGGCATTAATGCCTACGTTCCTTCCTCTAATCTAGCGGTCGTGACAGACCTCAGATCCTCCGAAAGGATCTCGCCTGTTCATCTAGCAAACGAAAGGGTACTCTCTTTCTATATTTGAAACTTGCAATCCTTCCTGAACTTCGTCAACTATGAAGGACTTGAGAGTGTTGCGCTCCTTATCCTGGACTTGACTCTTAGAAGAGTCTTCAACACAACTATTGCGCTCCTTCATCAAGGGGTTCTGGGGTTCTATTTGATCGCAGAGAGCCTGTGCATAATCGACACTACCTCTCATGAACTTAACGAACTCCATCCTCCAAGGGACTCAGGACGACTAGGTGAGTAAACCATCATACATGCAACTACCCCTAAGATTGACGAGCTCACAGTTCGTGGCTCTAGCTTAAGACACTACAAAACTCTAGAATTTATGGGAATAATCCATGTACGAACCCTATAATTCCTTTCTTGCCTAATTATACGACTCAGCAGAAAATAGAAGGGATGTAGTATATCCATTAATCATTCATTCACATTCCTGAAAGCAAGCACAACATACCAATTCATACACCATTACAACTAAATTACACAGGGCCAGAATTCACTTATCTATTACAGGTTGCCACCAACCAACTAACTATGGGTGTTAATCCTTCCACCCGACCATAGGCTCAGAGGCATTCAATATTAGCACTTTGGCCACCCCCGTGCCAAGCCATGATATCACCAGGGAACTCTCACTCTTCTCGAGGGTTCTCTCTCTATTTTTAGTTTCTGTTCAGGTCCTGTTTTCTACAACTTAGAGCTTTCTCACTCGCTTGTGGCCTCGATGAGGTTTCTCAGATGCCCTACGGAATCAAGCTCGCGACCTTCTGTTCGTGATTCACTAGAGAGCTTCGCACCTCTCCCTTGCGAGCTCCCGTTCTCGTCTGGTGTCTGGTGTCTCTCCTCTCTTGTTGCCTCCATGTGTATAATTGTCACCTTCCTTCTGTTAGAAGGAAGCTTGGGTTCGCCTGGTCTATCATACCCTGTGGTACTTTAGGATGACTTCCTACAGCTAGACCATGCTCCCATTCATGGGGGTGGTTGGTAGTTCAACCACTGCTCCTTGCCTCATTAACTGATTTCTCTCCCCTAGTGATATCATGGCCAGTACTTTCAAGGCTTCACTCCCACAGTCAGTTATTGGAAACTCAAACAATAATACATTTACATTTTCCTCATGCATTAGCATGGTAATTCTTATTTTATGATTAATTACAAATTGGAGAAAACAAGGTGTTACAATTCCCTCTCCCTTAAAGGAACATCGTCCTCAGTGTTCTTTCTCAAAACACCTGTCATGCCTTCCTCATTCGGCCACTTCAGAAGTCTTGACCTTCATCCTCGGCCAGGTCCTTTTTCAGGATCTGAGTCTTCGTGATCTGCCTTCAATAATTCTTGGACACAAGCATATTAACCACAATTTTGTGCGAAAACATCTTACTGTTGTTCAAAATTCAAAAGGAAAATTTCATATTCTAGCACAGTACTTATCT